>APFE030077557.1:23590-62075 GCA_000404065.3 Pinus taeda
GCGGGGGCTCGGCGGCAGCGCCCCCGAAGCTAAAAACAGATGTAAATTTTCCTTGTAAAAGTATAGTAATTTCTAGTCAATCTGGGTCGTTCATTAGGCGGATGATCTGATGGTAGAACTTATGTTTAGTTTACGGTTTTTTTCCCTAGAAGGCAACCCCTCTCTTTGTATGAGGGCATTGTATTTGAGGCTGTGATATAGATGTGTATTCTATGTGTGAGCAAGAAATAGAGTGGTGATATTGTGAGAGAAAACATAGGATATTACAGTGGATTTGCTGTAGGTTGTGTCTCTTCATTTTGCTGGATAATAAAAAGGAAGGACTGGCTGTTCGGGGTGGACGTAGCCCAAACTGGGTGAACCAAGTATATCTGTGTCTCTCTTGTTTTATGTGTTTTCTGTATTTATATTTCTACAATATTTTATGTGTTCCATTGCTCCGTAATATATAATTTTCTAACAGGGAGAGCAGTCCTCCAGGACTTGGATTTGGCCAAGACCTTGGCAGAGTTGCAGGATGACATAGAGGGATTAACCCTTGGTATTTCGGATGTCCAGATTGAGGAGTTACCTATGAGGCTGCAGTGCCACACTATTGGTGTTCCTAGCCATTGGATGAGGCTTTTGTGCATGATAGCACAGGCTGTGACCTGTTATCATGAACATCACTAAGTCTACTTAGGATATTTTTGCATGCATTTTGAGTTTTTGGGCTAGATGACCAAACTTGTCTTGGTAACAAATTTTGTAAAATTTTTTAAAACATCTATCTATTTTACTTTCAGAGTTTTCTATGGTTATGTGCAACCCTATTCGAGTAATGATGTGAATTGAAAATGTTACTTTTACATGTGTCACAAATGTCTATTTAACACATAATTCGCTAGAGAATCAGTTAATGTGCTAAAGTTTCTGGAAATATGTTGATATTGAATGTATTCAAATTGACTTTCCAAAATACAAACTCTAAGGAGCATACGAAGAATTGTTGGGTTTCAGACAGTATAAGCACTTGTAAGTTGTAGTATGACGAGTTGTGAATCCAGCCTAATGATGATTCGGCTAATGCCAAGTGAAATGGAATTAGGGAGAAGTTCGATCAACGCGCTATACTCAATGATATTGTTTGTCGATTGACCAATACAAATCCCTTGAAAACTCACTAACTCGCCAGTTGGAGTGAAAATAGCCCATGCTGCAGAGGATAGGTTTTGCATACTATGACTAGCACCATCGATGTAACCAAAAAATGGTTCCAGAGATTTTGACATCTACAACAAATGTAAAGTAGATTACTAACCAAATAAAAAACTCTTAAAGACACACACTGACACACACACATGCAATAAAAGCATATATACAATGAGTTTTACTACACTCAATTAAGCATAGTAACGTTTGAGGTACAACCTGTTTCGGTGCTACGATAGTTGAATCCCATCATAGTCTACTAACTCGTAGGCAACTTTTGCCAAAACACACTTGACAATATAAGGACACATCCACATTGGTTCAAATTTCCTTGCTCCAAGTTTATTAACTTCCTGATCATAAAGCAAGACCAGGTCACCTTCTGAGAAGATATGAGTCTTAAAATTTCTATCATATTGCACCTTGATTCATTTCTTATGCACTTCATTAGCCAATGCAGCATCATGACGGGTTTCATCTAGATGGATAAGTTCCAAGAAAATTGCTTCTTCTTCAGAAATTTCAGGTAATAGGTCAATCATGAGTTTGAGAGATGAAATTTCACATTGTATCGGTAAGATTGCTTCCAAATCGTACACCAACTGAAAAGGTATGAATCTAGTTGCATTTCTGACCGAGGTTCGATATGCCCACAAGGCAGAGAACATGATTAAATGATAGTTTCGTTTATGAACCCCTATCATTCTTTAAAACATTCACTTCAGGACTTTGTTTATGGCCTCAACTTGTCCATTCACTTGTGGATAGTAAGGGGTATAACTACCATGTGATAGTCCTAACTTAGTAGTCAACTCAACCATCATGTGATTGCGAAAATGCAACCCATGATCTGTAACTATGGCCTATGGTACGTCAAACTAGGCAACCATGTAGTTGAAAAATAAAAGAGCAGCTGTTTCACCATTGTTGTTTAATGTTGGCATCGCCTCCACCCTTTTGGTAAAATAGTCAATGAAGACTATAATATACCCATGCCCCCTGACCGAGGTGGGGTTACATGTCATGAAGTCAATGCCCCATTTGGCGAATGGTCCAACAACAACAACTGGATGCAATGGTGTAGGTGGTAATCTAACTTTATGGTCGTAGATCTGGCATGCATGACAAATTCTGACGGAAATTATGCAATCTTTGAATATACTAGGTCAGAAGTAACCTACATGGAGAATTCTCTGTATGGTAGCATAACCATATAAGTGTCCACCACAAGCACCTGAATGGCAATCATTCAATGCTTTCTCGGCTTCCTCATGTGTGAGGCACCTTCGTAAAATTGTATCGATACCATGATGGTAAAGAGTGTTGCCAATGATAATATAATCTTTGTCTTGGTACTGGATATGTAGCTATTGCAAGCAAGAGGTATCAGGCCAAAAAGTTTGGGTCTGGAGATAGATCATTATATCTCCATACCACGGGTTAGATGATGATATCAAGAATAGGGACTCATCCAAAACCAATGGTTCAGATATTGAATCAATGGAGTTCGAGGGAAGGTCACAAAGTAGCTCAATGAAAACTAGAGATTTCTTTCATTTGGACTTGATGAATTCCAGATCAAACTCCTACAAAATGACTATCCATTTTGAGTATTTCCCCCCAACAATTGACGTGACAAAATATATGTCATAGGGTTCCAATTCGAAATGATAGTGGTCTTTTGGAGCAGGATGTAGTGGAAAAATCTCTAAACAACTTACACAACTGCTAAAGCTAGTTTCTAGTAAGAGTACTTACTTTTTGTATCATTGAGATTGCGGCTCAAGTAATATATCGGATGTTCAATCCCATTTTCCTCTTGGACTAAAACCATGCCAATTATTGTATCTGCATCGACGAGATATAGGTAATAGTTGTTTTGATAATTCAGAGAATACATTAATGACGCTCTAATCAAGGTATCTTTAAGAGCATTAAAGGAATCTTGCGCAACATGATCCTAATGGAAGGGTACCCCTTTTTCAAAGTACGTGTAAAACCTTTATCCATTTGAGCGTAATTGGGAATGAACCTCCTAATAAAATTAGCCTTCCCTTAGTCTCTATAACTGTAAAATATTTGAAGGTGGAGGCAAATCAAGAATTTCTTGAAACTTTAATGGATTGAGTTGAATTCCATCTCTAGGCACTATGAATCTAAGAAATCGACCAGAACCAACAAGAAACACACATTTGTGTGGATTGAGTTGTATCTTGTAGTGTCGGAACCGTAAAAATATTGCTCTCAAATGTTGTGGGTGATCAGTCCGCTTGTATGAATGAGCGGGTAAATCGTCTAGGTAAGGTTGAACAATGTGTTTGATGTCATGGAAGGCATATTTCATTGCCCTTTGAAATGTGGCCCCTGCATTCTTCAAACCAAAAGGGAGTTTCCTATATGCGAATGTGCCCTATGGACAAATAAAAGATGTTTTAGAATGGTCCTATGGGTAGATATTGATTTGATTGTAACTGGAAAAACCATCCATAAATGAGAAGATTTCACATCCGACACATTCATCAATTATCTGGTTGATAAAAGGAGCACGATAATTGTCCTTGGGACATGCCTGATTTACATCCCTATAATCGATGCACACTCAAATTGTCCCTTGTTTTTTCATGACAGGAACAATGTTGGAAACTCAGTTAGTAAGAGGTACTGGGTAAATGAAGCCAGCACACAAAAGATTTTCAACTTCTGCTTTAATGGCAACAACTTTATTTGGATGAGCAGGTCGAAACCGCTTTCATATTGGTTTGACATCAGGATACATTTTGATTTCATGTTCAACAATACTAGAGTTTATACTTGGCATCTCCTCGTATGAACATGCAAATATATCTTGAAATTCACGAAAGAGAGTACGATAATTATCAAGTTTTGATAGAGAACAAGATTTTGCGACATGAATGTTTTCTACAACATTAGGTTCGGTCAAAATATTAATAGAAATAATTTCTTCAATATTTGACAGGTTTTACTCGAAATCTACTGTATCTATGAAAAAAAAATTTGAAAGGAAATCAACAACTGAAGGGTGGTTAAGTTCATTTGAATAATCTTCAATGTCATTTGGAAGATGGGAATGATGATGATAATATTCCCAAGGTTATTCTCCTATCATCATTGATTGGACGATTCCTTAATCCGTAGAAAATATACATGAAAAAGGATCCAAAGAAGTGCCAATTCTAATGAATGGTCTATCCATACAACTTGTGAAAGTGGATTTGGGTTTGCCGCACAATCCAAAAAAATTGATTGTTATGCAAGCTTAATAGCGCTTAGTAGCGTCACTTCAATATTACTATCAGTAATAGAATTGTTGATAATCCTCCTTAAATCGTTGAGGTGGAGGAAATCATGTTGCAAGTCTCTACTCTTGCTACTTTTTCCAAATCAGATGGTGACGGTAGTGTAAAATTACCCATTAGGGAAGGATATTTATAGATACCTACACCAACACTTTGAAGTGACAGCGGGGGTCCGTGTACCAACGAAATGCTTCTAGCAGCCTGAGAACTAGATGAAAAGAAGGAAAGCTAATCGATAACTATGATTCCACCTTTATGAGGGAATGAAATCATACAAAATTACATGGATACCACAACATCCATAGCATATACCCATGGCCTTCCCAGTAAAATGTTGTAGTCGAGAGGTCCATCAACTACATCAACTTCAACAGGTACTGTTTTCCCCCCTAGTTCAATTTGCAGGTTACTCAAAATCCCACAAGGTGTATATGTTCATCCATTAAAAGATTTTAATGTTGTTGGTGATCATGACAACGGTGGTGAACCAAGTGTTTTCTAGCATCTCATTGACATAATGTAAGTAGATGTCCCCTCGTCAATAATAGTTCGGTGAACATTTTTATTGAGAGATTTTACTTGAATTAAGAAAGTTAATTGTGTTGGTAACTGTGGTGTATATCCTGCATGGTTAAAAACCACAAGATTGGAATCCGTAGGGTCTATTCCATCAATTACTGATAGTAAAGCCTACTTTTGGGATGGATAATTTTGTAACACCTTGAGCATCGACATAGCAGAAGGTGATTGAGCAAGGTCTTATACTATGTTATAGTTCTGAGCTGCTCGAGCTCGAGGGTTAAATGTCGATTTATGCACAACTCCCTTTGGTGGTTTTATTGTCAATTCTGGTGTAATAGGTGGTGGAATATTTTCAGATGAAGTCGAAGTCAAAGGCTTAGGTTTATTAGTGGCTTGATTATTCGATGATGATGATGGATTTCCATAATCTTTATTTCGTGTCGACACCAAAACTTCGTTTTTAGGCTTTGCAATGGATAGCATAAGTAATTGAGATGTGGAAGAATGGTTTGTCACAACCAAATGTATCTTCAGGTTTGGAAACGGATCAATCAACAAAGAAGATGTGTTAGAATTCTTTAAAAGCTTAGAGAATTCTGAGCAGTGTGGACAATCTCTTGTAAAATGCTTGTCATTACAGATTATACATGGATAACGAGGTTTCCTTGCTGAAGTATAGGAATTGGATGATTTCCTTTGAGGGGGATTATCTTGCTTCTTCTTGTTTTTCCCCTTCTTCTTGCCTCTTGTTTGCCTTTGATTCTTGCCTTTTTCAGATGACACGACATTGACTTTGGAAGCAAGAGTGTTTTCTAATGCATTGGAAGTTTGATTGGAAATGGCAAGTGTTTGACCAGATGGTCTACCTACTGTTTGCGTGCTCGAAGAACCAATCATATCGTCACTGGCATGAGAGTCCTTACTTGATTTTGGAGGAGGAGGAATAGTGAAAGCTGGTTGGGATGCATTCAGAATATTGTCGTAGAGCGTGCTAGATTGTGTATAAATCAAATCCAAATATTGGGCACGAGAAATTACTTGCTCTTCTATGACAACTCCACCTTTCACCACATCCTCGGTGATTCATGGCAGTAAGGATTTTATAAACCACTTAGCCAAAAGCTGATCAGGAACATAAGTCTTAACCATTCGACGACGACGTCGCCACTCATGAATATGATCTAATATATGAGTAGCAGTAGTCTATTTAAAGTTGGTTAGGAGTTCTGTTCCAGTATTGTATCTCATAGGTAACTGGAAGTGGGTCAAAAATGTGGTGGCTAGAGTCGTAAAATTGTCAAAAGAAGCTTGTGGTAACACAATGTACCACTTCACAGCTGAACTAGTAAGCATTCTTTGGAAAAGACAGATTCTAACTGAGTCATCATTTAAGGAGTTTGATGAACACCACAAATGAAAAGTCATAACATGATTTGATGGGTATTCTTTGGGATATCCATTGAATTTCAGAACGTTAGAAGGTAACTTATGTGGAATCACCAGCCACTAAGGTGCATATAAAATTGGATCATTAGTGAGCCAGTTTAAATCTGGTAATTCAAGAGTTGCTACAAATGACAACTATCGATTCAAGTTAGGTTGAGCATACTTAGGATATGATGGAATTTCCTGAGAAATAGGTCTTTGCATACCAACATAGGGCATCTGTATCTAGTACCCTTGATAAGGTGGTTGTTGATAACTAGGTTGAATTTGCGGTTGTCCATAACTAGCAAATCCTTGTTGACCAAGACCTTGGTAAACTTGATATTGTCCAAACCCAGGTTGAGCTTGTTGGGAATGTCCAAATTGGGGTTGGAATTGCTGGAATTGAGGCTATTGATATTGAGGCTGCCACGGTTGTTGAATCAACTATTGTTCTTGTTGCTACAACTGTTGTTGATTTAATGGTTATTATTTCCCAACAGTGTAAGGTTGACTAGGTTGTGAATAAACTATACCAGTGTAATCCTGAGTAACTCCAGATAAAGTTACACTAACTTGAGGTTGTTGGACCCCAAACACAAGCAATTGTTGTATAACATCCTGAGAAACTTGGGCCTCTTGACCTGAAACTTGTGGTTTCGAGATAGAAGGACCAACTTGTATAGGTTGAGATACAACTATTTGAACTTGTGACTAGGATACAGTGGTAACAACAGGTGTAGTAGGAATAGTTGACACAATTTGCATTGGTTGTGTTGGATACACAAACCTTGGTTGAACTGGCATTGTTGGTTTCCATTGACAGACTCACATTCCAGACTGACCTGAATACGACAGGATACTACCATATGACGGTCTTCTAGGATATGGAGGATAAGGTGAATAAGCATATTGCCTCCATATGGTGGCAATCCAGTATGTAATGGATACATAGGTCGTTGTTGACCAGATTGCCTAGTTTGATATTGATATGAAAGATCAAACTGTTGAGTTCCCATAAATGAAGAACTAGGTAAAATTCTCGTTAAGGACATGGCTGATGACCATGGTGTAGAAGCAACTCCTGAGTGGGTCCCAGATAAAGATTGGTAACCAACCAAGATGGATGATTCACCATATAGGTGTGATTCATGAGTAGTATAAAACATCGAAGAGGTTGCGACAGAAGATTCTACTGCAGCTGCATTAGATGATACAGTCCGGGATGTTGACAGTTGTTCAGCCATAGTTAACTAACCCAATAGATGTCCTAAAGAATCAATGGGTACTTGAAAAGAAGCAAGATCAAAAGGAGCAGTAAAATGAAGAGTATAAGGGTAAATATAAAGCTCGGTTCCAAAATGGAATGGGGTTACAGCTGTAGTATCTTCTTCAAATTATTCCTCAACAACAATTAAACTAGGTGGAAGAACTTCATCGTCAGGTCCATAATAGACTTCTGGTGTTGGTAAAGTGGAAGTTTCAGTAGTTACTAATGTCTGAGGGTTAACCTGTTGATCATTTTCTAGTAAAGTAACAACATCTAAATGTTCAAATTCAAAGTCCAGATGTTCTGGTAAAAGAACAACTGTTTCAGGGAGAGGGTCCTAAACAACTTCAGGCTCAAAAGTAACTTTTGTTTGAACTGTGATAGTTTTGGATTAACTTCTGGTTGAAATGATTCAAGTTTAGAACTAATTTATTACTGAGCAACTTCAAGCTGAGGATCAACTTGTTGTTGAACAACTTCGGTTACTGTTTCACTAGTATCAGTTATAGTGTCCTTAGGTAATTGTGAAACTTCTTCTTTAGTAATTGATGTACCATAAATAGTTGGAGTAACTGGAGTCTCAGTACTTACCGAAATGGATGATTCTGGTAATTCAGATGAAGAACTAAGAGTTCTTGATGTACTTGATTCAGTTAAGTGAGGCCGCTCTGACCGAATAGGTGTAGCTTCAAATGGAAAAGGTAGTTTTCTCGCTTCTCTCTACGAATGACGGGGTAAGAGTTGATGTTCCTCCATGATTACTGATTAATTTTATTACAAAAAAGAAATAAACAAAAAGGGGTAAGCTAGGAAAAAGGTTTACCAAGCAACTTGAATTGCAGAATACCTCCTAACGAACCAAGAAGTACGGGCAAGCAATCTCCTCTAATGTTGTGTTCGGTGTATCACAGTGTACAAGGTGGCCAACTCAGTTACCTAAGGATGAATAGCAACCTAACGTTGTCCTCCCATATATAGCCGAAAGTATGTGGAGGCCTAATCCATATAAGCACTGTCTAATGCAAAACTACACAGTGAGAGCATTCCCATGTACTTTACGTATTGTAACACCGCCTTATATGCCTAAAGGTACGTGGACGAGCTACGATATACTCACATACATGGAATGAGGTATCACACTCAGAATGTATTGCAGACAAGTTAGTGACATTTCTTTGTTTTACGACACCAGAACACATCTCTAGCCTAGAACCACTAAATGTTTTTCGTTAGGTGACAATGCTCCATTAGGTAAATTGATGTTAATTTTAAGTTGGTCTTGCTTAGGAATTTTCCTTTCAAGTTCACCAAGCGATGTATTATGAAATTCCTAGGAAGGAAACTATTATGATAAGCATTCTTTCCATTCAATTTAACAATGAAAATCTTAGCTAATAGATAGAGTTATCAGATTTCTTTCGATCAAAGCGCAAAGAGCACAATCTAATGTAATTTACCTAAACTATTCATATGAGCACACATAAAATTTTCAATGCAAATGCACATATTTCTTTTATATTTCCTTAATGTGAATATGGAAAAAAGGAAACTAATGCACATACAATCAATCAATCTTTAACAAGAACGAAGACTTTATGACATTTCTGTTTCAAAGGAAAAGAAAACTTTTACGACACTTACTTTTGAACAAAGATTAATTGACTATAATCTAACTTTGACTATGGATTGATAATGACAAAGAAAAAATTTAAGGAACGTTTATTAATCAAGTCAAAGTAGGGCTAGCAAAGAAGATGAAAACTTTTTTTCTGAGACATGAAATTCATTAATCAATTAGCAAGCAATCAAACTGAGGAAAGTTGGTAAAAACTTAATCCAAAGGTGGGAAACTTACCCTAGGAGGATCAACGCAACACTGAATGGGAGACAGTGCACTTTAGAGCACTATCCCTAAGCCAAGGGTGCTCTGCAGTACGTTGTGTCCCTCACAAGCCTGCGTTGGTGACAATAGCCATTTGAAGAGGCAATTTGACATAATTTTGACCAAAATTCAGTCACAAGTGCTGAAATACAATCAATGAACACAAGTAGGGTTTGCAAGAGTGTGCTAGGAGGTGGAGAAGCTACTAGGAAGGATGATTTTCCCCAGCGGGGTCGCAAATTTATTTTGGAGAATTTGGTGTCTATGGATAAATACTAATTCCCTAGATAAGTAGCCATATATAGAACAATGGTTTAAAGCACTTAAGCCTTTTCCTATAAGCAATAGATAAGACAAGGAAGATGAGAAGACCTACTTGTAGTTAAACTTTCCTCTTGTCTCCTTTGTATCGATCCTATCACTCCTTTCCGTACTTAACATGCTTGAGAACTAGCTGTAAAAATCAATAGAAGACAAAGAACCGATCAAAGAAAAATATCTATTGAATGCAAGTAAATGGAATTAGATACATTCACACATATAAGCATCATATAACAAGATAAGCATATGGGAAAAAGGTTCAAATACTTTATTGAATAGAAGAAGGAATTACAACCATCAATTTTGATTCGAAGTCACTCCTCCAGCTTGGATCCCATCCACATCACATCAAAAGCATGAAAAGCTTGTAGCATAACAATACTTGTCTCAAATTCAATTCTCATAGAAACATTATCTCCTAACAATTCAACATAGTCCAGCCCCTGATCACTTAGATGAGTGGTCAATTTATAGGAGGATGAAGGAGGTTATGTCATAAATGCGGTTATTGAATAGCCTTCCATACTTGGAATTAGTTCCATGGAGGAAGGATGAGAGGATATGATGGATCTTAACTCATTCCTCATCCATTTTCGAGCTCATAGGAGTTCATAAGTGAGGGAAACTCTAGATGACTCCAAGAGATAAGAATATTCCCCAAACCCTATGTGAATTTCGCTCAATCTCGCCTAGCACAGGTGAAAAAGGGCCTAAGTGCTATGCAGAGCACCCTAGCATGGACTCAACCACTCTACAGTGCACCCATACAATGGCCTACCTATGTTGATCCCTTTAGAGGTCATTTTAGGATGTCTTCAAGGTATGAAACTGTTTGGGAAGGAGGCATTCAAAAGGGTGACTTGTTTAGGGAATGTAGCAACTGCAATTAGGGTTTGATGAGCCCTAGAATATTGATCTGGATGATGGGAGTGATGTGCCCAATTAGATCTGTAACACTTCCAAAATCTTCACCCTTCATTTCCTTTTTACGACTTGTTGTTCATGTGACTTATTAGAGTGGGGGTGATTTCAATGTCTCTATAAGTTTTACAAATGCACAGATGGACCCTTTGTGTATTAAATCACACTCTAAGTGCATCAGTCTTTGACAATGGTGAGCCTACCCATGTATGTTAGAGTGATGCGTAGGTTCTTACCTCTCGTCTTACCACCCAACGACTGAAGATCTGAAGACACACTAATCAAAGCATCAAAATGTCCTAAGTGTCCTAGTCATCACAATGGTGAGCCCTCCTAGGTATGTCAGAGCGATGCACAGGTTCTTACCTCTTGTCTTACTACCCAACAACTATGGACTGCGAGCAATCCTATGTAAACCAAACAACTTGGCTAAATGTATCGTCAACTTTCCATTCCCAACAACAACACCAAAATGTAGTTCTGTTTTAATCAACCTTAATTGACTCATACTGCAACATTAATTGTCAACCCAGGGTATGTCTTTCTGTTTCAATGGAGTTTGCACTCTCTGTGCCAATACACTCCAGCCAAGAATAAGAAAATGTAGAAAAATTGTAAAAGGTGTTGCTGATCTAAATTTCTGAATCAAACCACGCGTGTAGATACAAAAACATTCTACATAATTAAATCACAACTCGCAGCTATTGAAGTAAAGGTGTGCCATACAAGAACTAACATATATTCCAGTTGGTTACTATTACTCTGTTGATTAACTCTGTGTAAAAACATAAGATAAATAGAAACATCAGTGAATGAAATCCATGATTTGTACAACAACAACGAGAAACCATAAAGCAATTAACTAAACTGAAATGTACACTACCTAATCACTGCAATCCCTACCAAAGAGGATGGACCTTCATCCTCAGCGGGGCGCAAGAAGAACACAAAAAGTGATTAATGAATTAGTTGGAAAGTAACAACATCATCGTGCCAATTGATATTGAATAAGTTCAGGATTATAGCAACAGATTAATGGTACTCTTCTATATGTCGTCCCCTAATACATAAAAAGTTGAGTATTTTATAATTATTACAACCCAAAAATTAGAAAGCAGATCAATCATGAGAATATCTTGATTCTCATGCTAATCAAAAATAAAGAAGTTACTACTTATTACTAAATAAATATACATTGGTTGCAACTACTTGATTCTTGTTGCTTAAAAAATAAACAATCCTACTGCCGACAACTGTTATGTGGAATAGTACCCACATTTCTAGCTTCGGTGCAACAACATTGAGAAAATGGTGGTTTGAGATGACGCGGCTTAACTGACAACAACATTGTTGATGTGACAGTGGATCCACGTGAGGTGTAACAACATCTGATGTGTAACAGCAACTTGTACCAAAAACAACTTGTAACAACACCTATTATATAACAACGGTCTGTAATAGCACTTAGGGTGTAACAATGAACCATTATACCCTTTCCTGTAGTTAATCCTTGCTGCCTGTTTGCTTCATAACTTCATTCATGTGAGACAACACCTAAAAAAGATGAACTTCCCAGAATACTCATTCAATGCTCGCCCAGTTAGCCACAAAAAGGAATAAAGCCTTGTATTATTTGGTAAAATACAACAAAGTAACGTGCAGTAAAATGGATTAAAAAGGTAAGAAAAAAAAGAGTTTGGTTAGATAAGGGCACATGCTTGGAGGACATAAGGGCCAAAACAAGGGAAAGAATGTGCAGAAAATATGTAAAAACCCACACCCAACATGTGCGAAGGGTATGGAAAACATTTATGAACTTTGACATATCTTGGTCCCTTCCTTGACGTAGCATGGTCCACTTTATGTATTTAGCTTCATAACTCCTCACAGGGTAACATTCTCCCTTTATGGTGTCTCAAAATGAATCCTAAGCGGGTGCGGTTGAAAATGATGAGGGTTCACTCTCTTCCTTTTGTTCACAGTAGGTTTCCCACTAGTCCTTGACGTGCGGGGTGGCTTTGAGAAGTGAAAAAGTAATATTTTCCTGATTGGAAAAGTCATGAAATGAAAAACATCCTTCCAACAGATATAACCATTTATCTACGATGTCTGCATCTATCTAGCCTCAAATATGGGTATATTGAAGTCAACTTGTACCTTAAAAGTAGTGGCGCCTCCAGAGTGGCTATTGGATGAACATGCGTCACCTATTGTCATTGCTTATTGTTGGGATAGGGTCCCTATGGTCAGTTTTGGGGTTAGTTAACCCAAATTTTGTATAAGTTTTTGTAAAAGATGTAAAGTATCCATAAAATGTGGATGTAGAGTGCACAGGTAGATAGGAGTCAAAGGGATCTTTTCCCCTTGTTTGGATAAGTAAATAGGTCAATTTTGAGACTCATGCATGGTCCGTAGACCATGGTATTGTATTGAGAATGCTATATATTTTTGAGTCACAACGAGTCTATAAGAGGTAACTAAGTAAGCTAAGTCAAGATAGAGACTATTTTGGGCGAGTGATAAGACAGGAAGGCTCTGTTTCCTATACTTAGGCAAGAAGGGGAAGGCTCCTACAATTGAGTGCACAGAATGCATTAGTAAGTCCGCAGCTGAGTGTGCAGGATGCGTTAGTAAGTCCACAACTGAGTGTGCAGGGTAGAAGAGTATGTTATCTGAACATTGAACATCAATAAAGATTGATTCTGAAGAATTACTATTGAATTTGAGTAGTTCTATTGATTCTATTTATGTTATATTATGTTGCTCAATGATATGTTTTCATGAAATAATGAATGAATGCTACGCTAACCAACTAAATCTGTCTTATTTATGCATGATTTAAGTAGTTATCTAGTTCCACGAAGATAAGTGTTATTTCTGTTATGCTTTCTAATGAATTGGATAGATTTGTGCGAACTTAAATCTAGAGTTATTTATTGATGCACGAAAGTGGATAATTTGTCTGTTTAAGGTCTGCAAGGACTAATCGTAGACCTTCACGAAGGTCTAGAATCCATTTTACCCTAGTTGTAGTATCGAGCCCTAGAAGGATATCGATCTACTCAAAGGTAGATATGAACCCTTAGAGCCTAAGAACCACTTATCACATCTCCCTAGGTGTAGAAACCTGGTTCTAGCATCCTCCAATACTGCTTCGGGTGAGATTGCAGCCTGCACTATGCAGGTTGTTTCTGAAAGGGCTAGCAGTTAGGGTCTTGTTGGTTGGCACAAATAACTCTGAACCTAGATCTTTAAATGACCGCAAGGTAAGTATTTTAAATCATTGAAGACTTGCAGTTACCTTGATGTTTGGGGCTATGTGAAGCAGAGGATTCTTTAGAAGAAACAAAGGATCCAACCGAGAATACAGTCCACTCATTGAACCCCCTTCAAGTGACGATGAATGGATAATGCTAACTACACCATGAAGTGTAGTTCATTTAATTACACAGAGTATTTTGAGGATACCTCATCCATCCACTTCACCTCCACCTCCACCTCTACCTCATACACCTACACCTTAACCCCCTCCACCTCCATTTCCACCAGTCAACATGGCGAACACGATGAAGATGCCTATTTTTAAAGGAATAGGGACCAAATATCCATAATAGTTTTAGTTTGTCATAGATGCTATTTAGACAACACAAAAGATTATAGACTATAATATCAAGAAATCGCAATTGGTTACAGGCTTACAGGACTACACATTAACATGGTATATCAAGTATTGCACTAATAACCCCATCACGTCATTGGTAGATACCCATCTAGCTTTGAACAAGAAGTTCAACATGCCTAAGTCAGAGGTGTAGTCAGTAATTGAATTTAAGGAAATCCAACAGAAGGTCGATGAGACACCTTGGGACTTTGGTTAGAGGTTGAAATGCTAGATAAATCAGACTAATATACAAATCTCAGATACCCAACATTATGAATAGTTTATAGCATCGTTCCTGCCACATTTAAGAATACCTTTGTCATAGTAGAAAATAGCGACACAAGCGAAAGCTTTGGAGATCGCGATGAGGATGGATTCATCACCTATTCATGATACAAACCTTGGGGTACCATAGATTCATTCACAATTGGAAATCCTACACTTGGAGTTGTAGAGCTTGAAGAAAGGAAGGGAATCTCAATGGACGTATGCGTTGAGATCTAGTATTTGAAGTGTAAAATCCACAAACATGATAAGGACAATTGCCTGGTCTTTAGGAACTACATCATAGGGGGAGGGCCTGTTCCCCTGAAACCGGAAAATAATGTTGGGACAAGTGTGGGAGATGTGATATGGTGTGCTATCTATCAGGTTATGAGACAACTTGCTACTAACAACTGCCATTTATTGCATAAGTTTGTAAGTCTATAGGACATGATGAGCGCCATAGCAGAATCTATGAGTTGATGATGGAAATGAACCCTATCTACAGGATTGAGGCAGAGAGCCGGCCTCAAGATCAAGGTGCAAGAGCAGCGCACAGAGGATTCCAAGGCCGAGAATGAGGAAGAGGTGCTGGACCAGGTCGAGGGCATGGGTAGGTAATTTTCTATGATTGTGGTGAAGCAGGTCACTCTGTGTAATATTGTACAAATATAACACATCCCTCCTATTAGTATTTTCGACAGTTTGATCATGTCATAGAGGAATGTTCGATCTGGCAAAGATGCAAGAAAAGAAGGTGCAACCCCAACAACCTACGCAAAACATTTAGATGATGAGGGATGAGCCCCGTGAGGAGGATCAAAACATAAATATTGTGTTGAGAAGTGGTATGATGACTGGCACAGATAAAGGTAAGTAGCCCGAGGAAGATGGATGGGTATGCAAGGCTACTGAGAAGGAAGTCAACTTTGATCTGAATCACGCTAAAGAAAATTTCTTGGAAGCAAAGAAGAACTTCACTGAGGCCTCCACCTTAGGGAATCAAGAGAAAATGTTGGAAACTAATGCATCACAAGAAGTAGATCCTTCAAAACTAGCTACCTTTCTAAAGACTTGTATTAAGTTTGCGGAATCATAAAGCAGTGGAAGGCTTGCAAGAATTAATTGACAAGTGTTCCAATAAGGAAAATACTCCTACTGAACAGCACACAATAAGAAATATTGGTAGAAAAAGGGGCGAATGGGGTGCGAGATGAGGCTATTTTAAAGAGATAATCCATACATGTGAGTTGAATTTAAGAATTGTTTATGGAATAACCTGTTTAGAGTTTTTTGGTTTAAACCCAATGTTTCAGACTTCTATGTGAGTCCATCTTGTGAATATGAAATGGACCAGGTAATCTTGGATCTGGGGTCTGATGCGAATGTCTTGCCTAAGTAGACATGGGAAAGGATGGGGATACCTACGATGTAGTGGTATCCTATTCAGTTTCACACGAAAAATCAACAAAAGATCATTCCAATGGGGCGCTTATATGGGGTAATGGTGGACATTGAGGGTGTGAGTCTTCTAGCTGACTTCAAGGTCATTGAGATAGTGGATAATAGTAACCCATACCCTACACTGCTAGGAATTTAATGGGCTATTGATATGAAAGGGGTGATCAACTTAATGAAGTGGAAGATCTCCTTTGAGAAGAAGTCGCTCAGGGTTATAGTGCCACTAGACCTTGCGAAAGAAGCGAGTTATACTGAACTAGTGCACAACTATGTAGAAAGTGACGATGATCTAGATCATATATACAAGATAACAATGCGAGATGAGGATTGGATCAATCTTACAGCCGATGGATGAATTGCGTGGGATAGGGATAGCTCTTGTGCCTCGGACTTAGATGAAGAGCTTGAACACTGACAGAATCGGCTGCATGAAGTATCTATGCTCCACTGCAATATGATGACCAAGTCACTCAGGTGTGTTTTGACTGAGGTATGAAATATTTCACATTATGATGGTTTGACTAATGTGGAATTGTTTCTGGATGAATTTGAAAGAGAAGTACCAGAAGAGCATCGATTCCAGGCATTGGAGTTGGAATTGTGCGCTAGGGATACCCATTGGTGGGGTACACACAAAGAAATATTTGCAAGATGGAGAGAATACAAAAGAATGATGAAGTTAAGGTTAAACTATGCTAATACTAGAATTACTAAAAATTATAGTGGGAAGGATGATCCACGCGATCACTTAGCATGATGGACTAAGGCCTGGCGAATAGAACCACAACCAAAATGGGTACATATATTCTGTCACACGCTAGATATGATCCCAATGAATTGGTATTTGGAGATAGAGCTTCACCATTGGACTGCTGAATGGGACATTTTAAGGGATATTTTTCTATTAACCTTCAAATTTGAAGATGGATTTGATAGTATTGATGAAGTGCGGCAAGAAATAAAAGAAGCTATATTCAGAACATCGAAGCAACAGGTGGAATGGACTCAACTAGATTGGAGTACACAGGTTTTCCATGAGATGGAATGCTATAATGTGACTGCTGAAGAAGAGGATGACTTGCTATTACCATTCCTGAAACTGAAGGGCAGCACGAAGTTGAGGGGTCGTAGCTGGCAAACTCGGATATATCGGAGCCTTTGAAAACTCGACAGGTAAACATTGGATCTGAAGAATAACATAAGTTTGCAAAGATAGGAGACTATTGGGATGAAGACATGGTTGATAAGGTAGAGGATATACTACGTGAGTAGCAGGACTTATTCCCCACAAATTTTTCAGATTTGAAATGGATTTTCGAAGATTTAGGCGTTATGAAGATTACATTGAAACCAGATGCGAAGCCTATTAAGCAACAACCTTATGAATTGAATCCAAAGTATAAGGAGAAGGTGCACCTAGAACTGGATAAAACATTGGATGCTGGCATTATTAAGCTTGTAGAGGAACCAAATTGGAGAAGCCCTATGGTGGTCCAGGAAAAGAAACAAAAGGGCGAGATCCACATATGTGTAGATCTATGGAAGTTGAATGATGCCTGTGTGCATGATCCATTTCTGACACCATTTACTAACGAAGTATTAGAGAATGTTGGCAGATAGGAGGCATATTCGTCCACTAATGGTTTTTCAGGATATCATCAAATAAAGACCACACCGGAGGATTAAAGCAAAAAAGTTTCGTAACTGAGTTGGGTTGCTTCCAATATATAGTTATGCCATTCAAATTGAAGAACGCGCCTGCAATATTTTCCCGGGTAGTGATCGCAACATTCAAAGAGTTTATTCATAAGTTTTTGGAAGTATATTTTGATGATTGGACCGTGTTTGGGTTGGTGAAGCGATATTTTGCGAGTTTTCACCTCATGCATGATACATGTCGAAGGTATCAAATCGTGTTGAACTTAAAAAAATGTGTATTCTGTGTGCCTTTCGGGATTTTTCTCAGCCACGTTGTATGTAAGCAGGGATTCATTAGGGGATTTTTGAGGTCTAAAATGGGCCTTATAAGGAAATTATAAAATAATAGTGGAAATAATAAAATAATATTAGATTACATCATCAAATTTTAGAAGGAAAAAAGACAAAACTATTTTTTGAACTTGTATTTTCAACTTATCTTTGTATGGGTTTACTCAAATTTCGAGCATAAACACTCGTTGGATGCATAATTTTTTTCCTCATCCAAAGAGTACCCATGTTGCATACTTTCAATGGACCCTACTACACAAAAAATGAGAAATACATTAAACTGTGATTTCAATCATGTTTTTCCATGTATTTCTCATTTTTTTGCATAGTAAGGTCCATCGAAAGTATGAAACATGGGTACTAATTGGATGAGGAATTAAATTTTGCATCCAACGAGTACTCCTGCTCAAAATTTGAGTAAAAACTTAGGGAGATAAGTTGAAAATACGAGTTGAAAAAGTAGTTTTATTATTTTATTATTTTTAAATCTTTGTACTTTTTTGCTCCAAAAATGGTGAATCATCCCCCATGGTCGATATCATCATCTTGAATCCTATTGGTTCTCATAAACTTTATTTTGGTTGTATATTTTTCTTAGGAGGCCCATTTTAGACCTCAAAAATCCCTTAATGGATGGTGGACCTTGCCAAGATCGTTGTAATTGTGAATTTGGAAGCCCCTAGGAATGTGAAACAACTGTGCGCGACAT
Source organism: Pinus taeda (assembly GCA_000404065.3). Classification (NCBI taxonomy): domain Eukaryota; kingdom Viridiplantae; phylum Streptophyta; class Pinopsida; order Pinales; family Pinaceae; genus Pinus; species Pinus taeda. The sequence continues at coordinate 42,524 of APFE030077557.1, forward strand.
TGAGACACACTGGGTACTACATAAAGTTTATCAAGTCGTATACCCAGATAACCGTGTCAATGGAGAAATTATTAAAGAAGAATGTGATGTTTTGCTGGGATTAATATTTTCAGTGCAGCTTGGATGTCTTGAAGGAGAAAATGTTGACCGCGCCTATTTTAGTATTTCTCGACTCGAAAAAGGAGTTTCATGTGCATGTTGATGCATCTTGTCTTGCTATAGGAGCTGTATTAACACATGGAGGTGAAGGTGAGATTGACCATCTAATAGCTTTCACGAGCAAGAAGTTATCCAAAGCTGAGAAGAATTACTTCACTACAGAGCATGAAGGGATGGTGATGGTCTACGCGTTGCAGAAATTTAAACATTATCTATTAGGTGGGTATTTTAAAATGTATATAGATAACTCTGCACTGAAGTACTTGGTCAATAAGCTTGTGTTGGGGGGAAATATTTGCCGATGGTTGCTATTATTCCAGGAGTATGACTTCGAGGTGATTGTAAATCCTGGAAGGCTGAGTGTAGGCCTAGACCATCTATCAAGGATTAAAACAGGTGAGGGACGAAGTAGTTTGGAGGAAGGATTGCGAGAGGCACATCTCTTTGAAGTATGCGTTACTGATGATCATTTTTCTGATATTAATCAGTTCTTAAATATGGGAACAAATCTGGAAGGTTATTCCATGCAAGAAAAGAAGGATTTGGTAGTTTGCATTGCAAACTTTTCAGTAATTGTGGGTCATTTATATAAGATGGGATCAGATGAGATATTGCGTAGGTATGTTCCAAAGTTTGAGCACGCTAGTATCCTAGCTAAAGCTCATGGAGGACACTGGTAGAGTGGCAGGAGGCCACTATGCAGGGAAGGAAACTATGTAGAAGATTTTGTGTGCTGGTTTATGGTGGCCTACATTGCATAAGGATTCTAAGGTGTACTGTAAGGCATGCGATGCTTTCCAAAGGATGGGGAAGCCTTCACGAAGGGATGAATTTCATTTACATCCTCAAGTTTCGTTGCAGGTATTTGATAAATGGTCCATTGAATTTATAGGTCCTATACAACCACTAGGAAAGAAGAAAGGCGCACAATATATTATTACTGCAACAGAGTATTTAACCAGATGGGCGGAAGCGCAATCAGTGAAGGATTTTACAGCGACCACTATTGTGAAGTTTTTGTTCAAATATGTCTTAACAAGATTTGGATGCCCTAAAATTTTGATGAGTGATAGGGGTACACATTTTTTGAATGAAACGATCGACACAATGTTGGAATAATTTTAGGTATATCATCAGAAGGGCATGCCCTATCACCCACAAGCGAATAGAACAATGGAAGCTTTTAATAAGATTTTGGAGCATGCATTGATAAAGGTATGCAACGCATATATGAATTATTGGGACATGCACATACCTACTGTGTTATGGGCTTATAAGAAGACCTACAAGAAGTTGATAGGATAAACACCGTTCAGGTTGGTCTATGGAATTGAAGCAGTAATGCCAATAGAGTATAATGTGCCAAGCTTATGAATTGTAGCCGTGGCTGAGATGGCCAACCACGAAACCTTGGAGGAATGACTCACGGAGATCATGGAGTTAGAATGAGACCACTTCCTTGTAGGATTTCACTAGCAAGTGCAAAAGGAACACGAGAAAGCGTGACATGATCGACATATTAAGTTGTGCACGTTCAAGGTAGATGATTTGGTGCTGTTATATGATAACAAGTTCAAAAAGTTTCTAGGCAAGTTTCAAATGAACTGGTTGGGGCCATATATTATTAAGGAGATCATGAATGGTGGCGCAGTCTAGCTCGCGGAGATGAATGGAGAACCATTCCTTGGAAAATTAAACAGAAGTAGGTTTAAGCTATATATAGGGGATCTGACCCCTGTGTGATGACTATATGGAAGCAAGATAATCTTAGCAATCCAATTAGTTGAAAGGGATTAAGGGACTATAAACTATGTTGCCTAAATAAGTGAAGAACATGGTAAAAAGGCTCTGTGACTGATGACAAGGGTACGACAGGTGAAGCTGCATTAGATGACCTGTGCCATGGAGGATGATGCTGCGCAGGTGGGTCCAAAAGTAGGCATTTAAGGTTACTATTTGTGATTTGATGGCCAAAAATCATTTAAGAGGAGCGGGTAGGTGCTATTTATGGTGAGATTTTTTGGGGATCTGTCGCCAAAGATGAATTTATTATTAGAATTTTGGGGAATGGTCAGATTTGAATTCAAAACTTCCTATAATTACGCATGTTGGTCCAACGAAGAACACTTTGCATTCTGAGAGTTGGTTGGGTGCTCTACTATATGAAGCTTATGAATCATGAGTTTTGGGAAGAGTTCGTGACACACCCCTCTTTTGCAAACTGCAACAACTCGAGAGCTATTCATTGAATGAATGATTGTTACAAACCCCACTGAAGCCATAAGTTTAGAAGCTGTTGTGTCTGACACGCCGAGCCCTGAGAGTTCAAGTATGGAAGCTTCAATCCCTGTACCCACCATGTCGAGATCACCAAGGCCAAAGCAATCCACTGCAAAGAGAAGCAACTAGCTACAATGGAGAAGAAGAAGAGGCTGATGCCAATGAGAATGTCACCAAGGAAGAATTCAGAGGTGCGACAAAAGGATAAAAAAGATAAGCAACCGGAGAAGGTGGTTGATTTAATGGAGGAGGAATACCAAGGCATAGAAGAATTGGACACTGAAGAGGTAGAGCCTATATCAAAACTCCTTGAGTATATCCCTCCACGGAAGGGAAAGACCAAGGTTACCAAAGACCCCAATTTCGGGAAATTCTCAGTTTCAACTCCCTTCTTGCCTGAACAAGTAGAATTTGAAGGCACACCATTAGCGTGGATTATGATGCTAAAAATGGAGGATTAGGACCTCGCAAACTATGAGAGGTTCCCACATTTTTTGCAATGAGTAAGTATATTACCAAAATTTACTATGAGGAGACTGGGGTTACGTGGCAGAGTCCATGAAGTGGGTCAGAGGTGTTGAGCAAGCAATATTTCTGCACATGCTCTATGTGCTACATTTCATAGATCGACAATCAACACGGCATGTGTATGCTAACTCCTTGCATTGGTAGATGATGGGTGTCTATGGCTTGGGGAGCCCATCTTGATCATGGACATGTTAATTCACCAAATCACAAAACTTCCCTACAAAGGGATGGACCCTTCTAAGGAGTTTGGAGGAAAACCAGAGAAAAAGAGTTGGCGGACAAGATGAAAGCAGAGTATGGGCTCGTAAAGAAGTCACGCGGATATTCTATCCACTCTATTTAGGACCAAGCGGTGCAATTCGCCACCTAGATTCTTGTGAGTGAAATTATGAGGAAGTGTTGAGAATCCCAAGAAGAGAGCAATTCATTCCATTATGCGTGGCTCTTATTATCTATTTTCTTAGTCACTTGGAGATTGCTAGAGGACAACCAATTTCCATTGCACAAGGAATATTTACTTGAGGCAGTGTAGTTCACCTCGTTGTGGTCTACAAAGGATCCAACAAGGATCAAGGAGTCCAAAATTTTCTAGATTCTCATGGATACAAACCTTCATATGGTTATTAGTTAGAGGCCAAGGTTTTCCCCAACCTTGTTCGAAAAATTGGCAGCCTACGCGAAGTTCAAGGCCAATTTCCACAATGTGTCAATTACAGCGAGAAAGGACCCTAAGTAGACATGGCACAAGTTTCCCTATTTGGTATATGAGGCAGATGTGCAAGAGATCATGGGGTTTTGGCTATCAAAGTGATGCGAAGCCACAGGACTTGATGTAGGCAATAACAAAGGTACGAAAATTTTTTCTATGCAGAAGTGCAAGGAAGCAACTCAGAAATCCGCGAGCACTCTCGCTGAGCAAAAGGAAAAGGAATCTACTGTTAAGGTAGCTGCAGAGAAAGAACGAGTGGAAAAAGAGCGTGCTGCCAAAGAGCAGGGATAAAAAGAATGTCAGGATATATAAAAAGGTGAAAAGTCAGCCTCACAACATACTGATGAGTAGGAGCTGTCAGAACATGAAGGAGGCGGTGGTGAAGAGCAGAGCACTCCTTTCATCCTCAACAAGCGAGGGCAGGAGCAGAAGGGTGGAAAATGGAAGAAGCATAAGTCTAATAAGAAGACACATCTTGATCAAATGGTGCTAACAAAAGGCGATCTTGATGAGATTGGGGACAAAATTAGAGACACGACGACTGAGGTGTTGTATCAATTTGAGCAACAATATATGCAGATGTTGGGGAGAATCTAAAAGGATCGGTGTGAGCTTCATATCCAGGATAACATGATTCAAGCAGGCATCAACAAAGTGAGGAGAGGTGCAAGAGAGCCTAACATAGGGCATTGGAATAGTGGTAGAGCTTGAACAAACTATGGACCTTAGAGTCATACCATTTCCAGAAGGGTTATTTCGTGTAGAATCAGATGAGGATCGCACTTTGATAAACACAATAAAGGAAATGGGGCTGAATTTGGATGCATGCCACTCCATACTCTCCCTGTGTTGCATCAGGGGGTATCATATGAATTGAAGATTCGGGAGCAGTGCACCCTCATATTCATAAGTGAGTTTAAATTCAACAATGAATAGATGTTCGTGGAGAAAACTCAGGCGCTGAAAGGAAAGGAAGAGATGCAGATGTGAAGCTAGAGCCTGTAGATAGCGATAGAATAGACTTGCAAATTAGTGCTGGAATTGAACATCTTGGAGGATGCTGAAGAATCAACAAAAGTAAGGAAATTGGCTGCCTCGATACGTGCATCAAAGGAAAAGGTTGGTGAGGTTACCTTTGATTTCCAGATGAAGATACAAGCTGCAATTGAAGTTGAAACCAATGACTCCACTAGAGTTTTGGGAGTAGTGCAGAGCAACAATCAAGGAAAATATGAGCACTTTGGAATGATGCTTGATGCAACTATGAAATTATGGACAAATCTATAGAAAATTTGTGATAGGTTAACCCGATAATGCAATATAAATCAAAGCAGAATACTATAACCTACTTCTATTATCAATTTGCGGAAGCTTAAAGATCGAATTGAAAAATATAACCAGAAGAAGAAGAATCAATGGCAAAATACACATGAGAATACTTTGGGGAAATCCTCATATAAACCCCACACTATTGTATTATCATACATCACGGAAATACATAGGAATTATACAAAGCCTTAGCTCTTACAACTAACCAGCTCTCAGTACAATCCTCACAGATGCTCACAGGAAATCTTGGCTTCTCTCCAACCTTCCTCTCTACCCTCCAAGCTCCTATTTCCTTGTGTTATTCCTTGTGGATGATTTTCCTATTACCAAGTGAAAACCAAGCCTTCAAAACTGCACAATCATCAAGGATGAATCCTTGACTGCATGCATGAGTTTTCTCCATGAGAAAACACATGAAAATGATAGTACACTATCCTTGAACATTAATCTCAACTGGATCTTTCTCAGAATAGACATGCATGAGTTTCTAATGAGGGAATCTTAAATTAATTGGAGTAGCACTAGTTGAGTTCATTAATGCATCAACTGACTATTAACTCACTATTAGTTCCTCAAACAGTTTGGAACTAATTTAACTGGAATTAACTCAGTAAACTGAGTTAACTAATTACAACTCAAATATAACTCAATCTTATCTCCTTAATTTAAGGGATAACTCTTACCTGACTTCAAAAAGACTTCTAACTTGAATTTCTCCAACTAATTAATTATTTTCGTGTAGCTGTTAAGACTAAATTCGCTTTTAATTCACAATTTAATTCAAGGGAAAATTAAATTGGAATATTCTTGTTGCCATATTTCAACACTCCCTCTCAACAAGAAAGGGATTATCTACCACCCCGATCCTGTCCCTATGCAACTCGAATTTACACTTTGACAATGCCTTTGTCAAAATGTCATCATCTTCTTGCTCTGTCGAAATATACTGCAGCAACATGATCCTCTTGACCTATGAAAAGCCACGAGCAACAAATCTTGCCTTATGCTTCTCCACACTACCATTAGTAGCTTGATTTACCTTGTAAAGCCAATAGGAACTCACAACTGACTTGTTCCTCGGTCTCAGAATCACGTCTCAAACACTGTTACGAACTATGGAGTCCTACTCCTCCACCATAGCATCAACCGAAATCGGCTGCTGCACTACTTCCTTAAAGGAATATGGATCGGTCTCAACACATTCCTGAGTAAGGGCCATGTATCTAGTGTACCTCTTAGGTGACCTCCTCTATCTGCGCTGAGAAGACGGTGCTCCCACATTCTCTCTTGCATCCTCCAACAATCTGTCAGCTTCTCTTATGTGATTCCGTCCATCTTTGGAAGACTTTGCTTGAGTGGATGTCTCCACTCCTAGAACCTCTGCATGTGTCTGCTCCACATCAGTCTGAGGCTCCTCATCCTTAGGAACCAACAGTTCCTCCATAGCATGTAGTTGGAGCTCCCTCTCAAGGGAATCTTCCATGACCTTTTGCTCATCAAGCTTGATATCTCTGCGAACCACTGTCCTTCGACTGGTAGGCAAGTACACCCGATATTTGTGAGGTGTATTAGTGTACCCCACAAATATTCCCAAATTTGCTATCGGCTCAATATTCTTCTGTGCATCCTTTGTCACATGGAAATATACTAATGAGCCAAATATCCTAAAGTGACCCACATCTGGTCTCCTACCGGAGAAAGCTTCCTCTGGTGTCTTCATCCCAAGTATGTGATGTGAGCTTCTATTATGCAAATAGACCATTGTGTTGCATGCCTCAACCCACAAGTGAAGTGGTAGGCCTTGGTCATGCAACATTGCCTGTGCTGCCCCTAGAATAGTTCTGGTCTTCCTCTCAACCACCCCATTCTGCTGTGGGTTATGAGGTGTCGTCAACTCTCATTTAATTCCTTCCACTGTACAAAAGTCCTTAAACTCTTGAGAGACATATTCTACACCATTGTCACTTCTCAAGGCCTTGATCTTCTTCCCTGACTCTTTCTTGACAAAAGCTTTGAACTCACAAAACTTTTTGAAGGTTTGGTCCTTCTTTTGCATGAAATAAATCCAACATTTACAAGAATAGTAATCAATGAAAATAACATAATACCTTTGCTTCGCTGTGGATGTTGTTGAGAATGGTCCACACAAATCAGTATGAACTTGCTCTAAGATAGCCATTGCTTGACTTTCTAGACCATGAAATGAAGACTTGGTGTACTTTCCCAAGGTACAACCTTTGCATGTGTCAACTTGCTCAAGTTTACCTTTGGGAAGTCCTGTAGATATTTGTTGCATTATCTTCAAAGCCCCATGATGCAAATGGCCCAACCGCATGTGCCACAACTTGCCAATGTCTTGGCTTTGCACCAATTCTGCTTTCGTACTCAATGCTGCACAATCATCTACCTCTACTTGATAGAGATTCTTCACCTGAATCCCTATCCTATTGGTCTGACCCGTGGCTATGTGTCTTAGGAACACCTTTCCTTTACTGAAGACAACATCGTAGCCTTTGTCCTCCAAAATCATGACCGATACCATGTTCTTCTTCAGTCTAGGCACATACATCACATCTCTCAAGGTGAGAGGAGCTCCATGATCCCTATGAAAAGAAATTGTGCCCACTCTTGAAACACTATACCTTCCATCATCACCCATCTCTATGCACATCTTGAGGTCTTTCTCCTCCAAGGCACTGAATAAATTTTTATCACCGGTTATGTGGAATGAGGCTCCACTGTCAAGATACCAGACACAACCCATCATAGATGACACCATGTATGCGATGAGGGTAAAGTTCAACAACACTATACCTTCCATCATCACCCATCTCTATGCACATCTTGAGGTCTTTCTCCTCCAAGGCACTGAACAAATTTTTATCACCGGTCATGTGGAATAAGGCTCCACTTTCAAGATACCAGACACAACCCATCATCGATGACACCATGCATGTGATGAGGGTAAAGTACATTTCGAACTGGTGAGGCTAATAATCCTTCTGAGGATCCCTTCTTAGACTTCTGCGATGGATAATTAGTCGCATAATGTCCCATATTATGACAATTAAAGCATCTTACTTTAGACATGTCACCCTTCTTCCCTCCATGAGAAGAATTCGATTTGAAATGGGAAGCCTTCCCCTTCCCTTTCCTTGCCTTACTTTCTAAGGCCATATTTTCTTCATCATCATTCTTGGATGAAGAACCATCCCATGTGCTCCTCCTGATCTCCTCTTGCATAAGATACAATCATAGTCATTCCCAATCTGGTAGTTTCTCCCTTCCATTCACAGAGTCCTGGTAGCTATTCCAACTCTTTGGAAGGCCAAGGAGAGCGAGGCTCACCATATCATCATCAACAATAGTTATTCCCACACTGCCAAGCTCATATTTGCAAGTGGTGAGCTTGTTCAGATATGTGGAAATAATATTTCCCTTATCCATCTTGATTCTTCGAAGCTTATCCTTGAGTGCCAATTTCCTTTGGTCGCTATTGTTCTGGTAGAGGTCCTTCAATGTCTTCCATATTGAAAATGGAGTATCCTTCCCATGGAGACTCGAGACAATATGGTCTCAAACTCCCACAAGGATGATATGTATCGCCTTCGCCACACACTTCTTCCACTCAACCAACTCTTGTGCATTAGTTGAAGCCGACTTTTGGATTTCTTGATCAATGAATTCCTTCAAACCATTATCTTCTAATACAACCTCGATTCTATCTTTCCATGCTATGTAATGCGAGCTACCTTCCAAGGCATACTTGAGTCTCAAACCATATAACGCCATTGGCCAACCTTGAAGTATGATATGAATTCAATTTGCACTTGTAACCCGGAACTTCAAACTTTGAATTCTCTTCTTAGTATACTGTTCACAACTATGATACCATGTAGAAAATATGTGATACGTTAACCCGATAATGAAATATAAATCAAAACAAAATACTATAACCTACTTCTACTATCTATTTGTGGAAGCTTAAAGATCGAGCTGAACAATATAACCAAAAGAAGAAGATTCAATGGCACAATACACATGAAAATACTTTGGGGAAATCCTCAAATAAAACCCCACACTATTGTATTATCATACGTGGTGGAAATACATAGGAATTATACAAAGCCTTAGCTCTCACAACTAGCAAACTCTTAGTACAATCCTCACAAATTCTTATAGGCAATATTGGATTCTCTCTAACCTTCCTCTCTACCCTCCAAGCTCCTATTTCCTTGCGCTATTCCTTGTGGCGATTTGCTTATTACCAAGTGAAAACCAAGCCTTCCAAATTTCCGATCCTTAAGGATGAATCTTTGACTGCATGCATGAGTTTTCTCCATGAGAAAACACATGCAACTAATAATACACTATCCTTGAACATTAATCTCAATTGGGTCTTTCTCAGAATAGACATGCATGAATTTGTGATGAGGGAATCTTCAGTTAATTGAAGTAGCACTCGTTGAGTTCATTAATGCATAACTGACAGTTAACTCACTATTAGTTCTTCAAATAGTTTGGAACTAATTTAACTGGACTTAACTCAGTAAAATGAGTTAACTAAATACAACTCAAATATAACTCAATCTTATCTCCTTAATTTAAGGGATAACTCTTGCATGACTTCAGAAAGACTTCTAACTTGAATTTCTCCAACTAATTAATTTAAAATAAATTAAGTAATTATTTCCAAGTAGTTGTAAGGACTAAATTTGATTTCAATTCACAATTTAATTCAAGGAAAAATTAATTTGGAACATTCTTGTTGCTAGATTTCAACAAAACCTGTAGAAGGATCCGAAGCTGCAGAAGCTGAACACCAATGTCCAAGAGACACAACGAAAATATGATGAGATCCGAGTGATTGCAAGCACTTTGGCACCAACACAATGCCTCACAAAATTACAGGAGGGAAAGCAACTGCAAACACAAGTGGAATAATTGAGAGGAAAGAGACCCTGCTAAAGGCCAGATTAAAACTGTGGCTAGAGGAAGCTCGTCAGGTTACTCTATCCCTTTAGGAGAAGCTAAAGGTGTTACAACAAACATAGAGGACAATGCGCCTAGCAGTGGAGAGCCCAACAACAGAAAAATTGGTCAAAGAAGTGCAACAGGCTGCGACCCAGAGCAATGCTGAAGTTGAAATGTTGCAAGTTGAGCTCGGTGGTCTACACAACAAGATCAAGGTGCCAACTAAGTGACTCAAGGGCAAGTCATGATCTTTGTGTTGGGGGCCTATTGGGATAGGGCCCCTAGGGTCAGTTTTGGGGTTAGTTAACCCAAACTTTGCATAAGTTTTTGTAAAAGATGTAAAGTCTCCATGAAATGTGGATGCGAAGTGCGCAGGTAGATAAGAGTAAAAGGGATCTTAGGCCCTTGTTTGGATAAGTAAATAGGTCGGTTTTGAGACTCACCCATGGTCCATGAACCATGGTATTGTATTGATAATGCTATATATTTTTGATTCATAGTGAGTCTAGAAGAGGTAACTAAGTAAGCTAAGTCAATGTAGAGGTTGTTTTGGGAAAGTGTTGAGGAATAAAGGCTCCGCTTCCTGTACTCAGGCGAGAAGGGGAAGGCTCTTGCAGCTGAGTGCATGAACCCTTGTAGCTGAGTGTGCAGGGTAGAAGAGCATGTAATCTGAACAATGAACATCAATGAAGACTGATTTCGAAGAATCATTGTGCAATCTGAGTAGTTCTATTGATTCTGTTTATGTTATATTCTATCGCTCAATGATATGTTTTCATCAAATAGGGAATGAAAGTCATGCAAACCAGTTGAATCTATCTTATTTATGCATGATTTAAGTATTTATCTAGTTCCGTGAATATAAGAGTTATTTTTGTTATGCTTTTTAATGAATTGGATAGATCTGTGTGAACTTAGATCTAGGGTTATTTATTGATGCGCGAAAGTGGATAAATTATCTGTTCAAGGTCCGTGTTATCACTCAGGTTGTTCCCTGCTTCCTATAGGGAATACGGCCGAGGTAACCACTAACCAGTCTTTTAGTTACAAGTCCTAGCCTACCTGCAACCAGAGAGGGCTCTCACTTTATAATTTTAGCTTTGTTGGTGGGTGATTTTAGGCTAGTTATGGTGTACTGATTTTGTTTTAAATTTGGTTAGTTGGTGAATTCAAACAGGGTTGAGATATAAGTTACAGAACAGTTTGGGCCATTGGGAAATGGAGTTCATGACTGTGTACTGCTGAAGTATGTTTCTGAAGAAATAGTATTGTTGCAAAGCCAGGTAGGCATCTGTGGAACAATTTTTAAGATCAGGTAATGAAGTTATGGAATTAATGAGTGAAAGGCAATTAAGAATCTTCCACTATGCTAACAGGGGAAAATGAAAGTATTGTTTAAGAGCAGTTAAGAATTCCTAAACAATATTCACAGTGAGAGAATTAGTGTAAACATGAGCAATTAAGAATTCATATCCATGGCTAATTCAGAAGAAAACATATTTAGAAACATGGATTGAGCATAGGGTGTATTCAAACAAATCCTAAGCTATTCTTTTTCCCTATTTACTATGATCATGAGAAATATGTGAATTTTTTACATACACAGAAAGACAAGAACATGGTTCAGAATAACTTATTATTCCATTCAATGACACAGGAATTCTGCAACATAACACAGTCCTTCATTTCCACCTTCAGACAGTATAAGAACCAGGATCTCCACCAGCAATTTGTATTAGCAAAAAAGTCTGAGATATACAATGCAGCTCTTCTGAGAGAGTTTCACTACAACCGACCCTCAATACGTTCTATGAGGGGATATATATATACAAAAATATGATACAAAATATCTAGAGAGTGAGTTACTGTGCAATAAATTACACCACCAACTCTCTTACAAAAAGTAAATGAAAGAAGTAACTATAGCAATTAATGTTGATATGGAAGCTATCTTTCTGTCAGACAAATTTTGACTTTTTGGATCAACAAAGTTGGCTGTAGCTGTGTCTTTAAATTTGCGTTTATTGAGCCTGTTGTTTGAGTGCTTTGCTGAGTCATTGTACAGATGCTTCCTGTGATATCTGCGTGCTTGATTCTATGCTGACCTGTACTGTGACTGAGATCTGAATTTTCACAAAAAGAAATAATATAGTCAGATCACCTGGGTAGTACTTCCAGAATTGCCTGCCACCAATTAGCTGGAGGTAGCTGATGTATCCTTATTTTTATAAGCATTTCATCTGCTTCAGTATATATGTAGAAATTTGGAGGCACTTCAAATAGGTGATTAATCTCATGCTCAATAAAAAATAAATTCTCTAATTTGTCATACAGAGACTACCTAGAGGGAGGCCCTGCTTCTTCTGTGGAGCTGGTGGATGCTGTAATCTGATTTTCAACATAGTTGTTGATCCTTGTGGTGTATTAATCATATGACAACAGCTATCCAGTACTAGTCACTAGGCTAGGCAATCCTTTATCTTGCAATGTTGTTATCTTTGCCCTAAATTCATCTATTTCTGCCTTCATATCCTGACATTTCCTTTCTAGAGTTTGAGTGAAATTTCTTAAATTCAACACTTTTTTGGTTGTCAGGATAGTGTCTGTTCTGCTATTTATTTCCAGTGCTACCAATTCCTCCTTAGTGTGAGTATTGAGGAAATGTATCATTTTTTTGGCCTGCTCAAGCATGATTCCCAGTGCTATTCTGGCCTTTTGTATTTCAACATGAGCTATGCCTATTAGTTCAATTTGCTCATGTATTGCCTGTATTGATCTCCATTGGTCATGGATTGATTGGCCAATTTTGGCCCATATGATCTTCTTGATTTCTGCCAGAGTTTTGCCTAGAAGCAATTCTTTTTCCAAAGCTTTCACTTTGGTTTCCAAGGCCTTTATCTCCCTCTGCTTCTCTGCCACTGTCATTTTGGACTTATCATAGCTAGCCTCTAGCTTGGCCAGTCTCTCCTTGGCTTCATTAATTGCTGTCACCTGAACCTCAAGTTCCTTGACAACTTTCATTAAGTCCTCCATGCTCATGCTTGATTCTGCTGCTGCTATGGCTTTTGTTGCTGATGTGGCCGTGGTAGGTGCTGGAATGGCAGGAGGGGCTGTTGCTGCTTGTGTAGGAGGAGCAGGGCCCAGAGTTGTAGAAGTTTGAGGGGGTTGGGAGGTTGACTCCCCTTGCTTGTCCTGCAATGCCTTTTCCAATTATGCTTCCATCTGTAATATTCTCTGATTCATCTTCAGAAGCAGATCCATGGTCTCATCAACTTGCTTTTCTTGTGCAAGTTCTACTGTTTGAGGGTGAATGGTTAGAGGTAGCTTTGCCTGCTTCCTCAGTGCAACAATGTCATCCTCCTTTTTCTTCATAAGGGCCTTAATACCCTTTGGATCTTTAGGATCATGTCCTAGATCAATGATTATGTCTTCCAAACTTTTTATTCTTTTGTCCTTAGCAGTGGAAGACATCCTTTCCAAATCTAGCTGTGTATTTGTATTCTTTAGTGATTCTTTTAACTGATGGGCCAGCATGGCCCTATCTGCAAGTGTGGCATACACCATTTCCCCTGTCTGTTTGTGCAGTTCTATTTGATCCATGGGGTGTATGTCCTTGGAGAGGACCTCTAGACTTGTTTTGGTGTATTCTGCAGATGATCTGGGCTTTGGAACTTTAGGCTTAAGATGAGTAAAAATCATCTTATCCTCCTTCATGTCATATGATGCCATCAATCTTTGCTGCTTGGAGGGTTTTGTCTTTAAGAATTGATCATACAGTTGAACTCTCAAGAGTTCATTTTGGGCCTTGATTTCCATAAAGCTTCCTTTTATTCCAGATGGTTGCTTGCCCTGCTGCCTGGAAGAGGACACCTCTGTACTTTGCTGCATAGCTTGTTCCTGCTGGAATGAACTAGTGGCAGTCTGCTGGCTGGATTCTCTTTCTTTGCTTTGGCTTTCTGCCCTTTCTTCACTGATGTGTTCTTCTTTGGTCTGAGGGTCAATTCTTGGCCTCTTGGCCTTCGGTTGTTGTGTTGACCCACTTGGAGGTGTGGGCTCCTCTCTATCTCATTTCTTGCCTCTCTCCTCATTGAGAGGAGTTTGCAAAACTGGAATTTGCAATGTTTCAGTTTGCTGTGGGGGGGGGTTTCTCTTGACTTTGATCTTTTGAAGTGCTGGGCTGCCCTGCCTCTATCTCCTACTGTACATCCATCACTTCCTTCCCTTTTGTTATGGTTGTTGTTGTTGTAGATGCCTGCTGGGTGGTCTGTACAGCTGCAGCAGTGGATGTGCCTTCTCTGACTTGGACTGATAGCTTGAATGTGACCTGCTGACAAGAATCCAAGTCAAGAGTTTTCTCTAAAACTTTCACAATTTGCTCCATTGTCTCTTCCTCAGTAAATTCCTCTACTAATGTACCAGGCACCCATTCATCTTGGTTGGCAAAGTGTTCAATTTGTGGATATGGACAATGCTTATAGGCTAACATCCTATACTTGACTCTTCTAGCACTGATAAAGCCTTCAGGGTCATAAGGGACCCACCAGAAACTCCTTTTAAGTTTAAGTTGTTGCCCCAGTATTTGATCGGCTTCTTGCCAACCATCTTTCTTGTTCATGATGAAGGGGCCTAGGTGGTCTCTGAATTTGATATTGGCTTTCTTCTTGGCACTATGAAAGTTTGTAAGGTCGGAATTGATGAGTTGCCTATAGTATTCCAAGGCAAACAATCTCATAGGCACATATCTTGGGAGCCTGTAAGGACAGAGCTCACAACCATAGATCCTGATGACTGTGTGATTTTGGTATAAATACTATTCACCTATTTTGTAATTCCTGGACAGCTGTAAGATTTTCTGCATATCCTTTGACAATCTGGTAGGAGGAGTTCGTTTCAAGAGGCATGTGACTGGATAGAAAAATTGGTCAATGAATTCACAGTAGGAATAGGGAGAGTTCTGGACTTGATGGAAAACTGAAGACCAGAAGATGATAGACCTCCTCTCACCCTATGAATCTAGCTTCTTGATAGGGCACTAGAAGCAATCTGTCTGATAGTACATGAACAGGTGATAGATGTATGATGAATATTTGAATATTGCTTCCCTGTTCAACTTTAGCAGTTGGTCATGTATCTTGTTGGCAATAAACTTGGCATAGTTGTATTTTATAGCAGGGGGCTTCCCAAGGCTATATGCAGATAGCAAGACCAACACAGTTTCATCAACATGTTCATTTGTGGAGAAACCCAGCACATAGGATATCATGTCCACAAGCAACTTGCCTACCTCATTGAAATTTGCATATGAGAAAGAAGGTGGCCCAGTAGGTTGGCAGTCTGCTCTCGTGAAAGTTTTGGCAACTGCAAAAATCTCAATGTTAGAGAGCTTGGAGCCCTCATCCAGCAAGTACTTTATGGAAAAAGGGTAGAGCAGTTGGGTTTGCTTGTAATTTAGCATCTGATTGATGGAATCAGGAGTAATGTAAAAGAGATGCTCCTAGATGGAGAATTAACAACTCTGAGTTTTTGGTCATAATTCTCAGCACAGAGGTGAATGACTTCAAGAAAGATATTCACAGAAGGCAAGAAATAGATAGGCAGATTTGACTCCCAGATACCATACATGTCACTGTTGTCCAAGTGACTATTCCTTAGCTGGCAGAAAGTCTGCAAGTGGTTCCTCTCTGCCACAAAATCTGCAATGAGGAAATCACTGTCACATAGAGGCATAGCTTCAAGCTCCTTGCTGGGTGGATTAATAGGAACAACATCTAGAGCTGATGGAGTGGCCATGTTTCAACTTTACTGGATAATTACTTGAGATTAGGATTAGTGAAAAGGCTGAAGAATGCCCACTGAATTGTGTTTGGGAGTGAGCAGTTCTGAGAGTTTAAGAATACTTTTCACAGGGTTGATGAACTATGGGGCACTCTATGGAAAAACTAGAGTGTTTTGAGCTAAGAAGCTGGGATTTTGCAGAGGGAATTCTGATAAAAGGGATCAGTGTGCAGCAATATGAGCTTTAGCCGGTAGCTCGGCTCTTAAAATTACTTTTTAATGGTGAATTTCGCAGAAGGGCATGGGTTTTCCGAGCTTAGTGGTGTAGGGAATTTATCAAGTTTTAGGTAGTTTTTAGTGGATAATTCAACTGTGAGGAGCTTTGCAGAGATTTTTTTACCGGAAATTAGGAGAAAAATGGCACAAACATGGGTGAAATAGGTCGACTGTGGCAAATACCGGGTTTTACAGTGCCGAAGGTGTCAAGCTGGAACAATGGCGAGCAATTTGAGTCGACTTTGAGGGCGACATCAGCTTGGGTGAGAAAATCTCGATTTAGGCAGCAAAATGACATATTCACATGCACAATGCTCCCAAAACGACCAATGAAAATGACATAAAATGGTCATTTCGCGAGATTTTATGCAAATTTGGGAGTTTTGGCGCTTTTCGGTGATGACGTCAGCATGACGTCATCAGTGGGTCCGGGTGCGACAGGGTGACGTGGCGGCTGACGTGGGTGGCCACGTGGTAGTGACACGGTGGCAGGGCATGCGGGCGGATGGATGACGTGGAGGCGACGTGGAGCAGCGGTGGCGGACGAGGGTGCTGACGTCATGATGACATGGGTATGACGTCAGCGGGAGGGGGCAGGCGGTTTGTGGTTTCCCCAGAGCATCGTTGGGTGGTAAGTGGTAAGAGGGGGGGGGGGGGTCAACACCCGAGCATTGCACGCGTGGTGGGGGTACGGTAGTGAAACTGCCAATCCCCCGGACGCTAAACCTCTGCCCATTCCCAGGTGAGATTGACCGTCCACTATTAGATCTGTGGGGTCGACGATCGAACGGTTGGCGGCGGATGCGATGTGACAGCGGCTTATGGCTACGGGGACCTTCCCGATTAAAATAATAAATTAAATAAATCGCGCGCGGGGTGGGTTTTGACTTAGGGTTAGCCTAAGGTTAATTGCATGCGCCCGTTCATATGTTTAATTTAAAAAACATTATAACACATGTATTAGCGCGGAAGGGTAATGAAAGGGTTGTGAGGGCGGAGACCATGGGTTTTTAATTTTTAACCAAAGTTTTTGATAAAAACCCATAGTTTAGGGTGGTGGAGGGTTAATATTAGCCCCTGATGGATTAATATTCCCCAAAACATGACTATATAGCTATATTGCTAGGGGGAGGGTATTTACATAGATTTTTTGGGATTTTCACATAGATCTTTGTAGAATCAGGGAAGGGGAATGCTTAGGGAGCTAAATAACACATTAGTTGTTAATATGACATTGTGAGGTGAATATGTAGGGGAAAATGCTAAGATTTAAGAAGTAAAACTTAGGAATAGAAGATGAGTGGAATTGAGAGTAAAAATTTTTACACAAGAAATGTGGCTTCTTTCCATTAAATAAACTTCATAGTTTGACCTGGTACTTTGTCATGAAATGAAGTGAAACAAGACACTTGAGCAGATCCCAAGGTCCTTGGAAATGTTAATAAATAATGTTTGGGGAAAAAAAGGGAAATTAGACATGCTTCCATTGTTATGTTATCAAACCTCTGCCATGGTGCCAATACCCTGAATGGGATGAATCTTACTCTTGATAAGCCAACTGGTGATGGCCCCTTCACTTCTGCAACCTTACACTACTTACCCAATCCAGCAATCCTAACATTTTTTCTTCACTTGAAATGGGTGCACTTGAATTAGCAGACCCTGATTGTTCTCTTTTTCTTTTGACTTCCCTCCTATCTAAATCTACCCTTATCTCTTCCAAGGACCCAGATTAAGCAGTTGGGCTCCTTCATTTCTCTACCTAGCTAGTCATCTTCCAAGCTTGAGCTGTTTGGACAGGAATCATTATCTATTCTGCAACAAGCAATTTAAACATGGCATGGTCCAGATTAGACTGTTGGGCCATCCATCAAGTATGATTAGTAGCAGTATTTGCAGACTATGACACTGCCAAAAGATAGTAGTGGCATTTTGACTGGCCACTTTCCTAGTCTTTAATTTGGGGTTCATTTTCACTATTCTTTTGACCAATTGATTTTCTTGCCTTTTGATTATTCTTTTAAGGCATACCCTCTTTTCATTTTTTAATTTTCTTAGTATGTATACAAAATATGGAACCTTTGCAACATGCAATGATGAACATATTTAGCCCTTCCACTGTCAATCATGAAAAATGAAACCTATTGGTATAGGAACCTAACAGTGGCTCCACTTTGGGATGGCTTTTCCTGGTGGAAAGCCAAGAAGAGCAGGTCAGATGGCCTTATTTTTCTATTCTTGCTGCAGCGAATCCTCCTTAGCACGGACATATTTGATCCGAATCTTATGAATTTGTATGTAGTGTCCTTTGACCTGACTTGTGCAAGAATCACCATTTTTATGTCTTGTTGGTTCCTATGATTGTTTATCATTGATTCTCTATTCTCTGGACCTTCCTCAACTTTGCTTGTGGAACATTCAACATATTTGTCACCCTTGATACAGTTTGTTGATCTCTCTTCAAAACATGTTGTACTTGTTCCTTTATCTATCTGCTGTAAAAGAAAAATGCTGAAAATACACATATTTATGTACAATATGTAATTGTGCTATGCTCATGGATCATAATAGTGCTTGAGAATTCTCCCATTCACTAGGAATTCCTCATTATTTGAACCATCTAGACTCTTTAGAAAGAAGGTGTTATTCCCCTGCATAGCTTGAATTACAAATGGTCCTCTCCAAAGAAAATCAAATTTTCCATGTTTCTCTTTGTCTTCCCTCCTAGAATCCCATTTTAGTACTTTGTTCCCTATGAAAAAGTCTTTAGCTTTTGTTCTTTTGTCAAACATATTTTTCAGCTTCTCTTGTAGAACCTGGGTTCTATGATACACTTCTTCCCTTGTTTGCTGCAAGTGAATTGTATGATTGATCCTCCTCTGGATGTCATTAGGTTCTGCTTGTATTTCCTACATCAATTTGATCACAGGGACCCCAAGAGATGATGGGAAGATAGCTTCCAGACCATATACCAATTCATATGGACTTGTAGCAATAGATCTTTTAGTGGTCAATCTATCTGCCCATAGTGCATTAACCAGCTTCTTATGCCAATTCTTTTTGTTCTCCTCCAAGATTTTTTTGATGATATTGATGAGGCTTTTGTTGGAGGACTCAACTAGGCCATTGCCTTGAGGGTAATAGGCTGTGGAATGACCTAGGGTAATATGATATTTGTGACAGAAACTAATCATTCTTTTGGATTTAAAGGTAGTTGCATTGTCTGTTATGATCTTCTCTAGGCAGCCAAATCTAGACAAGGTATTGGTTTCTAGGAATTGCATGATGATTGAGTCATTTGCTTGTCTACAAGGTATGGCCTCTATCCATTTGGTGAAGTAATCTGTAGCTGTCAAAATCCATCTATGTTGGCCAGAGGATGAAGGGTGAATTTCCCCAATGAAGTCCAAACCCCATTGTTGAAATGGTTTTTCAGTTGAAATGGGTTTGAGGGGTAAAGGCAGCAACTTTTTCTTTCCTTCAAAGATCTGACATTTATGACATGACATCACAAACTTTTTT
>APFE030077569.1:2788-43855 GCA_000404065.3 Pinus taeda
ATTCATTCATCAGTATTCTCATGCAGGATTGCGCAGTGGAGGCAGACAAACAACGAAGGAGATTTGAGCCAGTGACTTGATTCAGATTTGAGCTAGTTTGTGTGTAACAGGTGGAGATAGTACTGAGTACTTGCGAGGAGTATTGTACTATGTATTGTTACATGTTCTCAATCAATATAATATACAGATAGTTGGGGGTTTTCTGCTTTATGCTTTCCCCGTGATATACTATGTTGACATGTGTGATTGATGCTTCTATGTTCGCATGTGATTGTTTCTGATTCCGCAAAATTGATGATCAATGGTAGAGGAGGTTATGTATTATGCATGCATTCTGCAATAGTGTATAATCATGATAATCTCTGTGAATAAGTGTCATATTGTTCATGAAATTTCTACAGGTTCAACAACCACAGATTGAGAAACCTGACATAACCGTGCCACTGAAAACAAAAAAAGTGAACATTGGTATAGAGGTAGAACCCAAATTCGCGCACATTGGAGACTAATGGGAAGACGGGACTTTGGATAAGGTCGCTAAATTATTCCCGAATACCAAGACCTATTCCCTACCAAGCTTACAGATCTAAAAGGAATAATCGAGGACCTAGGAATGATGAACATAACAATAAAGGCTAACACGAAACCAGTTAAGCAAAGGCCTTACCATCTCAATCCAAAATACAAGGATAAGGTCCGCCTAGAGCTAGACAAGATGCTAGCGGCAGGAATCATTGAGACTGTGGAAGAATTTGATTGGGTAAGCCCAATGGTGGTGCAAGAGAAGAAGCAGAAGGATTAGATAAGGATATGTGTGGGTCTTAGAAAACTAAATGACGCTTGTGTGCATGATCCTTTCTTGAATCTCTTCACGGATGAATTTTTAGACAATTTAGGTGGCTAGGAAGCATATTCCTTCTCTGTTGGGTTCTCTAGGTACCACCAAATCAAAAACACGCCAGAGGATAGGAGCAAGACAACCTTTGTGACTGAGTGGGGTTGTTTTCAATACATTGTAATGCTGTTTGGATTGAAGAATGTGCTTGCAATATTTTCGCGCATGGTTGTTGCGGAAAACAAGGAATTTATTCATAAGTTCCTGGAGGTATATTTTGATGACTAGACTGTATTTGGGCTGGTTAAGTGCCATGTAGCAAGCTTGCACATGATGTTGGATACCTGTTGAAGATACCAAATCACGCTCAATCTCAAGAAGTGTTTATTTTGCATTCCTTTTGGAACCTATTGGGACATGTGGTTTGCAGACAAGGACTAATGGTAGACCCTGCAACGATCACAATGATATTGAACTTGGAAGTGCTGAGGAGTGTAAATCAGCTGCACACTACTTTGGTACATACGGGATATTATAAAAAGTTTATCAAAAGTTATGCCTAGATCACCACACTTATGGAAAAATTGTTGAAGAAGGATGTCACATTCTGCTGGAACAATGACTGTAAGAAGAGGTTGGATATATTTAAAGAAAAGATGGTTACTGTGCCGATTCTAGTATTCTTGGACTGGAATAAAATAGTTCCATGTACATGTTGATGTGTCATGTATAGTGTTGGGAGCAGTACTAACACAGGATGAAATGGAAGGCTTGGACCACCCTATCGGGTTCACAAGCTGCATATTATCCAAAGCAGAAAAGAATTATTCTACAACTGAACGCGAGGGGCTAGCTATGGTGTATGCACTTCAGAAGTACCAACTCTACTTGCTAGGAGGCCATTTTAAGATGTATATGGATCATTCCGCGTTGAAGTACCTGGTCAATAAGCCTGTGTTGGGGGAAAAAATCTTCTGATAACTCTTATTGTTCCAAGAGTACGATTTTGAAGCTTTCATGAAGCTTGGACAATTGAACGCGGGACCCGATCATCTGTCGTGCATCAAAACGGGGGAGGAACCTACTAACTTGGACGAAGGATTGCCTGACGCGTAGCTATTTTCAGTGCATGTTGTGGATGGTCACTTCAAGGATATAATACACTTCCTAACAACAGGAACTGCACAGGAAGGATACACTATCCAACAAAAGAAGGAATTAGTGGTGTGTGTGGCAAATTTCTTTGTCATTGTTGGGCATCTATACAAAATGGGAACTGATTAGATATTGCGACGGTATGTACCTGAGTTTGAAAGAAGTAGCATCCTCACAGATGTTCATGGGGGTGACGCAGGAGGACATTATGTAGGGAGAGTAAATGTGTAGAAGATTCTACACGCAGGGTTGTGGTGGCCAACCTTTCATCAGGATTCTAAAGCATATTGCAAGGCATGTGTTGTATGTCAAAGAATGGGATGGCCACCATGGAGGGATGAAATGCCTTTGAATCCACAAATGACATTGCAACCCTTAAAGAAGTGGGCGATCGATTTTGTAGGACCCATTCAGCCACAAGGAAGAATAGCAGCAAGATACATTATCACTGCGACAGAGTATTTGACTCATTGGGCAAAAGCACAGCCGGTGAAGGATTGCACAAGCACGATGGCCGCAAAGTTCCTATTTGAGCATGTACAGATGCGATTTGGATGCTCGAAGGTCTTGATGAGTGATTGTAGTACACACTTCCTGAATGAGACGATCAGTGTGCTAATGGTGGAATTTTAGGTATATCACCAGAAGAGCACACTTTATCACCCACATGCTAACGGAACAGTGGAGGCATTCAACAAAGTGCTTGAAAATGCGCTGACCAAGGTTTGCAATGCTCAATGAAGTGTTTGGGACCTACACATACCTGTATTATTGTGGGCTTATCGAACGACATACAAGAATTTGACATGACAAACCCTTTTCAGGCTTGTTTATGGTGTGGAAGCCGTAATGCCTATGGAATACATCATGCCTAGTCTGCGCATAGTAGTGCTCACAGGTATGACAGATCGCAGATCCCTAGAAGAGAGGCTTGCATAGCTAGATGAGCTCAAAGAAGAAAGATTTTTGGCTGGATTTCACTAGCAGGTCCAAAAGCAGCGTGAAAAGGCATGGCATGATCGACACATCAAGCTGCGCACATTTAAGATAAATGATCTGGTTTTTTTGTATGATAGTAAGTTTGATAAATTTCCAGGAAAATTCAGGATGCATTGGTTAGGGCCTTAGATTATTAAGAATATTACTAACGAAGGAGCGGTACAGGTGGTCAAGTTAAATGGAGAACCCCTCCCAGGAAATGTGAATGGCAGTCACTTGAATCCATACATTGGCGGTCCGACCATGTGACTAAATAAAAGTGGCATAATCTTAGTGCTCCAAGCAGCTGAAAGGAGATGCGGGATTATAAAATACACTGCCCGGGTGGGGGAGCTACATGATGGGAAGATGGTGTGAAGCAAGGACGTGTCACTGGGCCTGCGACAATGTAGAAGGAGCTTTTCTACCGAGGGAGAAATCACGCAGGTTGGCTGGAAAGTGACGGTTAAAGTCATTGTTCATGAAAATACGGTAGAAGTGAGTCCAAATGGAGCGCGAGACCATCATTTAAGACGAAATTTATGGCTTAGATCCTTGAAAATATGCCACCAATCTAACATTAATGAATCGATTATGGGGGGAACAGTCGGATTTGAATTCAAATTTCCCTATAAATTACAAGTGGTTGCCTAGCGAAAAACACTTGGCACTTTGAGTATTCAATGGTTGAGCTCTCAAGCACCTATGAATCATGAGATATATGAGATTTTGATAGTTTTTAGGGTATTTGTGACTTTGCTGGTGGACACAGAGGAATTCTTGTGGAAGATCATGTTTGCGCCCCCAGAAGTTATCAATACACAATAAGTAGTAGAGGAGCCAACATAGGGAATGGAGAGAGAGGCCGAAGTAGCTACCCCAAAAGTAGCTGAAGTATTGGCGGAGGTCCCTAAATCTCCAAGAATGCTGAGACTGAAGCCAACCCCAACCAAGGAGACTATGAAAGACAAGAAGGGCAAGTAACCACCAATACCATTGCGCACGTCGCCAAGACGAAACCCACCAAAGCCCACTACTGAGGAGAAATGAAAGGCTATAAACCTAGAAGCAGAGGAGGAGGATATCGAAGACATCCCCATGGACAATGAGGATGTGGGAGTGGAAATAGAGGAGGTTGAAGCCTAGGGTGCAAACCCTATTACACGGTTGATAGAGTATGTCCCTCCACATAAGCCTAAGTCCAAGGTCCCAAAGGACATTGATGAAAGTAAGACTCCCCTGCAAACAACTCTGCTACCGGATTAAATCACTTTTGACGGTCTCCATTTGGCCCGGGTGCCCAAATTGAAGCTCGAATACTGGGACTTGGTGGATCACAAGAAGTTCCCACACCTGGTGACCGAATAGCTGATACACCACATCATAGACACAAATACAGGGATGACTGTATTGGAGTAGCAAAAGTGGCTCAGAGGAGTAGAGAGGGTAGGATTACTCAACCTGCTCTGGGTGCCGCACTATAACCGCACCCTCGTGACAGTGTTGGTCATCAAGAAGTTGTTGTGCTTAGTGCATGATGGGTGTCTGTGGTTGGAGGAGTCAATAACCATCACTGATATGTTGATTCACCGCATAACACGACTGTCATATACAGGGGAAAATCTTGTTATGATCTTTGGTGGAAAGGGTGGAAAGCAAGTGCTCATAGAATCAATGAAGGAGAAGTTTAAACTGGTAAAGATGTTCCACAGGTATGCTATCTCCAATATCTATGACCCTGCTGTGAAGGTGGAAATTCATATCCTTGCAGGGAAGGTGATGTGGAAGTGCCACACCAATGAGTTGTTGGTGCTTGTCGTCGGGCTTGCACAGCAGTGTGCGGAAGGAGTCCAGTTTAACTGGTTAGACTACCTTTGCGGAGAGTTCCTGACGAACTGTCGCGAAGCGCAAGATCAGAGCAAGACCTTCCACTATGCATGGCTCTTGCTATAGATCATGCTCGTAGCATGGGAGTTACCAGAAGAGAGCTAATTCCCCTCGGTCGAGCCAAACTTTCCTGAAGTAGCGAAGTACGCTTCACTATGGGTGACCAAGGATGTGAAGCACATTCTAGACAACAAGATCTTCTAGATCTTTATGGAAATGAATATCAAGATGGCCATCAATCACAAACCGCGATTTTCACCCACAATATATGCTAACCTACAAAGCTATGCTAAACTTAAAGTTGATTTCCATTGAATATCAACCAGTGCACAAAAGGACCTGCGCAGAAGTGGTACAATTTGTCGTACCTAGCCACAAATGATGCCATTGATGTAGTCTTGAATAAATGGCCGACAGAGTGGCACACCACCACAGACTTGGTGGTGGGTGGAAGCAAGTCTGCCACATAAAAGGAGAAGGAAAAGGCCAAGCTGAAGATGGCGCAGTTGGTCGAAAAGAGGAAAAAGGAGGCTGCTGAGAATACCCAGGTGGAACAGCCAAGAAAGGAGGCAAGAAAATAGACAGGTGGTGCAGAGCGGGACTTTAACAAAGGCGTGTGGTCGCCTACACCTAAGACTGAAGAAGAGGACACAGAGCAGCACGGCGCGGACCCTCAGGAAATGTTCACCACATTAAACGCCCAAGATAGCTGGAAAAGGGAGGGTCCAGAAAGAAGTCCAAGGTGACCAAGACCTCGCTGGACCCTATCACACAAATGGAGGGTGACTTATATGACATCGGTGACACAGTAAGAGATGTCACTGTGGAAGACCTGCAGCAATTTGAAAAGTAGTAGTAGATCTTCCTAGGGGCCTCCCAGACCTGGTTGTCAGAGTTCCAGACCTGCGCGTCGCAAGCTAGTACGCTATCCACCAGCTTGGCTATCGGCACATCAGAGGTTACTGATATGCTACGCATGAAGGCTTCCATTATACTAATGATGCTGGATGGAGCAATGACAAAGGAAAATGAGGCTGACAAGCCCACTGTCAGCACCTTGAAGGGAGTGGGATTGAACCTAGCAGCACTCCTGCATGAAGCGCTCCACCTCTTGCAGGATGGAGTCATTGCAGAGCTAAGGGCCCGTCAGCATTGCACCCTCCAGGTGATCAGTGAAAAAAAGATAAACAACGAGCAGATGGCCCTCCAAAGGAATGCTGCCATCGGCATCGAGGCCGAGGCGACCAACCAGAACAAAAATATCATACATATCATGGTGGAGGCCTATAGAATGGTCCTGGAATTGGCCATTTAGGAGGAGGAGCTAGTCGATGTCTGCATCTACAAATTGGCCACAGGGGTGTGCGACACTCAGATAGAGATGGCATCGGTTTAGTTGGAGATGAACCTACAGATTATAGAACTCCAAGTTAGGGCTTAGCCTTCAACACCACCAGAGGTAAAGGAACAGCGGGAGACCGCTGTCACATAATCATTTGCAGCAGTAGAGAGTGCAGTAGCAGACTGCACACAATTGTTCGAACAATCGTTTGAGGTCCTGACTGGTTTACAGGAGGACCTACACATCTAGAGGCTAGAAACGGAAGCGTGCAAACTCCAACAACACTATGATGAAGTTAAGGGCACAACGAAAATAGTTGTGCTGACACAGAGGTTAGCTAAGCTACAGGAAGCCAAGCAACTGAAGGAACAGGTGGACGCAATGCTACACAAGGAAGCAGTGTGGAAGGCGCGACTTAAGCCCTGGCTGGAGGTTGCTGATGCAGTCATAGGAAACATTGAAGGTAGGCTTCGACCCTGCAAGCGACGCAACAACAACTTCAGGCTGACCGTGCAGGGGTAGTAACTGAGAAAACAGTGGAATATGTGAAGCAGGCAATAGCTCAGTGCACAGCCAAATTTGTGGTCATCAGGGTTGAGCTGGATGGGCTTTGCGCAAAGATCTCTGCACCTACTGAGTGACTCGAGGGCATGTCATGATGTTTGTGTTGGGGGCCTGTTGGGAGCGGGATCCCCCAAGGGAAGTTTTGGGGCTAAAAGCCAATGTTTAAGTCAAATTATTGTAATATTATCGTAAATACTCCGCATTTTGTGGTCGCGGAGTGCGAAGGTGTTATGTGTCACAAAGGGTAGTCTGCCCTTACTTTTGTACAGTAAAGTCAACAGTAAGAGATCTACCCATGGTCCGTAGACCATGGGATTGTATACAAAGAGCTAAGCTATAAGTAGTTAGGAAAAATCAAACATGTAAGAGAGCCATAGCTTTAGAGCAAGAAGTCTAAGTCTTGGGTTGTAGTGTAGGTAGAGGCTCTGCAGCTGAGTGTGCAGAGGCCTAGGGTAGAAGTTCGTAGCTGAGTGTGCAGACCCCTGCAACTGTGTGCGCAGGGCAGACAGAGGTTGTAACCACTTGGAAGATATTAATAAAGAGAGATATTCTACAATTTCTTTGTCTTTGTTTTGTTGATGAATCTTGATATGTTATGTATGAATTTTCTTTATTATTCTTATATGGTGAGCAAATGAATACAATTACATTGAATAATTGAATGCATATACGAATATCTGTTTACGTGGGGATAACCATAATTGTTTGACAAGATAAGCAAGTCACTTAGGATAATTGAGGAATCTGCACAGTGCGTTGGTATAATAGAGCGAAAGTACCCAAGGCCTAGGTTAGGGCTGCACGAAGGTCGATTGTATACTTTCACGAAGGTATTGAAAGCTAGAATAGAGATTTTGTCTTACAAGCCCTAGAATAGGACCACCTGTGTGAAGGCAAGGATAGAAGAAATCAAATTAAATCACAACCATATAAGGGTGCAGAAACTTGGTTCCAGCATCCCCCCATACTGCTTCAGGTGAGACCTCAGTTCGCACTTAGTGGGCTGATGCCGAAAGGGCCAATAGTGTAGGGATTTGTTTGGCTAATTAACATTGAACCTGGGTCAGGCCCCCTCAAGCCAACAATAAACTCAGGTAATAAGGCTTCAGGGGCTTCAATTTCGATTGTGTTAGATTCACAAATAAGAGTAGAGGTGATCTAGGGCTCAGTAAAGAAGGGGAAATATGATTCTAGTTGATCAGATTTAGGAGGAGGATCAGAAGTAGTTCCTGCATTTCCTTATTTGGTAATGCATCTTCTTATGCTTCTCACGATGGCCAGGAGTAGCCTATGGTGGAAGTGGAGGCTTATTTTTCATTCTACGTGAACGACAGAGAGGGGGATTTTGTTCTTCCAAGTTGGTGGATAATTTTTAGAAATTAATATAAAAATAAATAAAAAAAGGTTAATATAGGCATAAAGGATTATCAAGCAACCATGAACTACAATATACACCTTGGCTAACCAAGGAATTAACGTACGATAGCCAATTTCCTTGAATGTTGTTCTCAGTGTATCATGGTATTCAAGGCGGCCAACTCGGTTACCTATACAGGACTCCCAAAATATATTCGTTGGTATGTGGTAGTAGAGTTCATAGTAGTGTTTTCTAATGCATAACCGTTCAATGGGAGTGTTCCTATATACTTTACATGTGTGGAGCGCCATCCAATATACCAAAAGGTATGTGGAAAACAATCCTATACACTCACATATGTGGAACGAGATTTCACCCCCAAGATACATTGCTGAAAAACAATGACAACTCCTACATTTAATGACGCTAGAACACGTCTCTAGCCTAGACCTCTAAATGTTTGCGTTAATGTTACAAATGCTCCTTAGGTTGATTCAATAAATTTTACTAGTTATCTTCAATTAAGTTTCAGTTTTAGGGCTCACCCTGAATGTCACCTGAATATCCTAAAGTTAAAACTAGCATAAGGAAATGGAATCTTTCAGATTTAATGAAAATTTATTTAAGGAAGGGAAGAGACAAAGAGTATGCAACTAACAATTTTCAGGATGCAATTCCATTTTCAATGTGATTGTTCCAATTTCAATTCACACACAAAACTCTAAATGCCAATGCAAATATTTTTTCTTTTCAAGTCAATTAATTTTCAAAATTAAGAAAACTAATATGCAAAGTCTAATCATTAATTCACATTATCTTTTTAGAATGAGGACTAGAGCGAAAATTCATCTGAGAATCCAATGATCAAACAAAATTATTTTGAAAACAACCTAACGATAACAACAAAGGAATATCTTCAAATAAATCCTTTCCAAAGGTATCAAAACACAAGCAAACGAAATGGAGGCTTCAAAGGGACCACAAGACACTCAGAGACTCAAGGAAGATAAATTGGAATCAAGGCTGGATCGGGGAGACAATCAAAGAAAAAAAACATGTGCATGAATAGGGGCCAACATAGGTGTAGAGAATGCACTAGTGATATGCAATGCAGGTGCAAATAAGGTTGGGCTGAGGTGAAATGCTCTATCAGAGGACGAGAGGGTACATTAGTCTAGGGATGAAAATTTCTAACACAAGGATTGCAATTGAGAATCAATGAAAGGTCTTCCTAGGAATGTTCCTGACTGGATAAGATTGTAAAGGTCCGTAAAAGAGGTAAACAAAACACAATGGACAAATAAAACACCAAGGGAATACATTGTTCCCAAGTATGGTCATTAATTTGTTATGCAGAATCTACGAATGTAGACATAAGTATCTTCCCTAGGCTTGGTGGACTAACCTAGAACAACATAAAGACAAAGGAACTAATGTTTTCCTTAAAGTGAATAGATAACAAGATGAATCTTACCTGGAATCCATCATATGTTTCAATCCTTCCTTTCCTTGAATGCTCAAATCCTAGCTCCAAATGCTATTATTAGAACTTGAATAGTTAGATAACACAAGCCAATGATCCACATAATCTACGTAGCATCATCTAATCAATTTATTCAATAGATCAACATGGTATTGAAATATATGAAGCCATAACATCATATATAGGAAAACAAAGAACTCTTTGCATTAATAGAAATGGAGTGAGTTATAACCAAAAATAGGTGTTGATCTTGTAATAGAGCTCCTCCAAGTTGATTTGACCATTCCTTGACACAAAGTGCACCTCTAATCACCCTAATGCATGGGAATATATCTCTCACATTAGTAACATAAGGGTAGAACCACTCTCCAAAAGCTAACCCCTAGCTTCTGGATGGCCACAAATATATAGAAAAGGAGGGTAAGTTGGGAGTTCTTATCCATTTACCAATCTAGGGCTTTAGATCCACTCTTGATGGGAGGATAAGGTCAAAGGATAAGGGATGAAAAATACAAGGTAGGATAGGATAGGATTCAATACTTTTATCTAAGGTAAATGGTTACAATAGATCCTAGAAGCTTCTGGAAGAAGAGGCTTCGAGATTCTCTTTTTTTTCTTCTGAATTTATAAAACCAATGAAGGTGCATAGTGGAGTAACGTGTAGGTGATCAACGCAGTCCATAATGGAAAAACCTTGTTTTCAATGTTGTCTAGTAGGAGGGCAAGGAGAATTTTTCCTTAAAATGATTGAAGCATGGTATTTTTAGAAAAAATTGCAAGGATAAGAATGGTTCATGCTTAGGGATTAGGGCTATGATGATGAGAAGGATGTCAAATGATGTTTATTGATCCAGTTAAAGGATTATCAACCATATGTGACAAATGGCCTATAACTCTACAAATACCAAGATAGGGGAGAAACATCTCCAACCCTACGGGTAATAGATAGGGGTGATACCTATTTTCCAGAGATTCCTCGACCCCAGGAGCCCTCTATCTCAATTCCGCACCCTGGGAGTTCGGATAGGGGGGAAGAGTTGGCTCAGTGTTCTCAATTAGCGATGTTCTCTGCAGATCAACAACATATCATCATGCTCATATCTGGTAATCATCATGTCTCAATAGTAGTTGAATCATGTTCATAAAAGACATCAAATCAAATATCATATTAGAACAAAAAATGTACATATAAAAAAATGATACCATAGTCATCCTCCCTCTCACAGAGGTGCCCACCACAAGCCTAAGCTTGTTTCATACAACAACATTGTATTAATGAAAATATCTCATTCCAGCTATATGCAGGATTATTTGCCAATTTGTACCCAATATTTGTCATCATAATGTATGCATGTCATATCCAGATCCTGCTCAAAACATCTCTCCAAAAATATTTTACATCTTTCCTAATAACTAGTCATGCTAGTAACATCACACTCAACCTTGTTCGTGCTTAAAGCTACATAATTCTCATCCAAAACATCTCAGAAGATCTCATACTAAGGCAACACCCAAATGTTCTTATCTAATCAACAATGATCCTAAAAAATATCAGTACATCCATGTGTCACATATCACAGGAAGAATGTCTCATACCAAAAATAGATCGTTCATGCAAATATTTTAAAGTGAGTTCGGAGGCAATTCGATGTGTATGAAGTTTCTCAATGATGAACATGGATGGGTGTTGGAACATAAATGCTTCAATCAACTATTGGTTGCCAAATCCATTTAATCAATATATATTCACAACTTATTGAAATTCCATTGGAGTGTCCAAGGATTTGCACTTCCACTTTTCAAAAACTCTTCAATAGCTTTGCAATATATATTTTCTTTTCCAAAATTAAGAAATCGATTCATCATGATATGATTGTTCATTTCAAACTTTAGATGCCATCTCCCTCTTACTTTGATCAACAGGGGATCATTACCTGTCAAGAGTAAATCATCAGTCTATAAAACCAAAAAGCAAAGTCATACCTTGGACCACTTTTCAAGTAAAAGTTTGGATCAATGATGCATCATTCAAGCTTCACTAGATAACTGTCAATGCGGTCATACTAGGCTCGAGGAGATTTCTTCATATAATTCTTTTTGCAAACATAACACTTTACCTAACCAATATGATCAGCATTACATAACTCAACATTGTATAATCAAAGCAATTAAGTTATCTTAACAAAGTTTAGAAGCCAAATCAAAACTTATATCAAACTTATGAATATCACTATATTGTTTGGGCCAGGTGACAGGTATATCTCACATCCAAATATCAAGCTATGACTTCATCTATTGTCAAGTCAACAAATTGTTGTTAAAATTGATCAAAACAAACTTCATCAAGTCATCCTCATGATCATAATATAAATGATTTATGTCACTAGATGCAAATGCATACATCAAGGATGAGTCATGCGAGTTCCATCCATTTATTGTGAGATTACTTCATACAATTGTCAATACTTCAATCAACATGTCAAAGCTAATGATGTCAAAACAAGTCACCATGCCCATATAGCATAGTTATCAAGGAAAATCATCTGTTTTCAAATCAAATTAATAAACATCAGTTCAAAACCCAAAATATGGTATCACAATGAGGTCTAAAGCACAAAACATATCTCAACATCAAGTCAAAGTTCTAAATTATTATCAAGCATCATGTCAAAACTCCAAAAACTATTTATCCATATCAATCATCCAAACCTTTGCATTTGTTATCAATTAATATTGTCATATACAAGCCTTAATGGTTAAATCATAATTACATATTGATATGCATATCATGGTCACCTGCAAACACAATTTTATTCAACATATTCACATTATATTAAGTCAGACATTCAAGCTTCCCTACTCGTAGAAATTTCAATTGTCTACTCCATGTTTGTAGTACTAACATCCTTCAGGTGAACTTTTGGTTTCATGAACAAAACTTCACTTTTATGGCCTTCACCCATAGTCACACCTTTGATCTTATTTCCGTGTGGATGAGAGGATCTAGTCACACCCTTAGGCTTTCTTTCATGCGAATGAGGTTTAGAATAAGGAAAACTCTCACTTCTTAGACTAGAAATTTGTTACAAATCGACAATAATAGATATTTGGCTATTCATGTCCATACATATTAGTTCAATAATAAAGAACCATCTATACATATAATGCAAATGATAATAGGAGTAAGGATCTTATGGAGATATTATCCCTTTGATGGGAAACCACTTTAGTCATCTTGATTCAATTCATCAACCTATCTATAATACTGTCATGCATCAATAGATTTGTTAGATCATAAAGTACGACTATACCACATATTTATCATGGTAATATATGTTAGCATAAACTTCTTCACCATTACATTATGAAATCAATTTTTCATGAAGATTAAATAGCTAATATGAGTATACTTTATGAACCATGATCACAATATTACTTCTTTGTGACATAACTCAATCCATCAAGTTAGGGCATTCATTTTTACCATATTCCATAATCAAAACATAACCATGGTCAACAAGAAGATCATGAATATCAATCTCCTTGTTACACTTCTATCATCATGGCTATCGTGCTTTTCACTATTAATAGTATCAAGTTACCATCTATTAGAATCAAGGTTTTAGCCTTCTTTATGGGATCAAGATATCAAAATTATAGGTGTTAGCCAAACATCACGTATACCAATATATAAATATTAAGTAGCTTCATAGAATCAATAAGTTCATCATGTCTAAGAGATAAGATACTTGTTCATTACCAAGTGCATCATAGATACCATGGATCAAACTTCCTTTCGTATGCATACATGAGACATTTATGAAGGATACATTCTCACCATACCTTAGGGCTTACCTTGTCATCGAATATTGTAGCTAAAACATGACATTGAAATAATACACCATACATACATTGTAGTATATAGATACTTATGCACCTTCTTATTTTAGATAGGCATCTTGTAGCACTTTGTCACCTTTTCATTAGGTGCCTCTTTACCTTTTCCAATGCTAGTTGTTCTCTTCCTGCACTAACCATGATATTCAAGAAGGATCCACTTAGCACAAATCATCAAGAGGTTAGAAGCATCCAAATACTCAAATATACATGCAGGAAGCATAAGTAATGTTCCAAACAATAATCAGATCCATAAGTCTATGTGGAAATTCCTATGTAGAGTCAAAACTACTCATATAATTTACTAAAACATAAGACTCAAATCTACTCTACTCATCTGCAGAAAGAAATTCATGATCGAGAACACAAATCATAAACATATATCAAGATGCAACACACATAAACAAATATTTATCTAGGGGAAAGCAACTACTCAAAATCCCTTCCTATTTGTATTTCATTAATCAAACAATATAGATGAATACATATGCTTGCTCAACCTTGAGCACACCTTGCACTATTATAATCTATCTCACTGTTTCACTGACTGACTCTGGCTAATACTTAGCTAATTTATCAACTTGCCATGCTCCCTATTTCCTTGTGTTGTTCCTTGAGGAATTAACTCCTATTAACTAGGAAATTCCTCAATATGGATTGAAAAATTCTTGTAGGTTGATCTCTGACTGCATGCACCACATGTACAACTTGGAATAGTTTACAACTTATAGTACATTGCCGTTGAACTGCTATTTCAACTAGGTAACTCAATTTTTGTGCATCCATCCATTATTTTGGGTTGATTAATTAGTTATTTGGTTGATCATTACAATGATTTGAAGTTCCACTTCTACTCTTGGACCTTCCACTTGTTCCTCTTGCAGTTAGAACCAGTTTAACTGATCTTAACTCAATTTAACTGAAATAGATTGCTAGAAATTAGAAATCAATCATACTGAACTGAAATCAAGTGTATCCAAATAAAATTAATTGAGTTAACAGAGTGAAAAGTGCCATGTCACCCCAGTTAACTATCTCCAAGTATTCTGCTGAAATATAAATTCGAATTCTGATCTAGTTTGACCAAGGCAAAGTAAAAACTAGATTTTCTTGTTGCATTTTCAACACTCGCTCTCAACAAAAAGGGACTATCAGTTACATCAATCCTGCCTCTATGGAACTTGAATTTTCTTCGTGACAAAGCCTTTGTCAAAATATTTGCATCTTCTTCTTCTGTAGGAATGTACTCCAACAACATAATCTACCTTTGCACACAATCTGGTAGATGGTGATATCGGATATCGATATGCATGGATCGATCTTGAATTACAGGATTCTCAGAGAGTTTGATAGAACTCTTATTATCATAGTAAATCACAGTAGGATCCATCATCTTACCAAATAACCCAACAATAATCTTTCTCACCTAGATTTCCTCACATTTTGCTTGACTTGCATCCATGTACTCTGCTTTTGCTGAGATGAGTGCCACAAATTTATGCTTCGTGTTACGTTGTTGACCCAAAACTGAAAATTCATCCTGATGAACTCTTCTTGTCTGATGTACTCCCCACCCAATCCAAATCTCTGAAGCCTTGAAGATTCACTCCCTCTGCCTGTCTGTACCAAAGACCAAATTCGGTAATTCCTTTGAGGTATCTCAACACATGCTTTGTTACCTTCCAATACAGTTTAGTTGGATTAACCATAGCTGACTAAGCTAGTTAACTGCATAACATATATCTGGTCATGTTCACCAAATACATAAGTGATCCCACAAGCTACTTGAAAATGGTAGCCTCCACTTCCTCACCTGAAATGGCATCCTCCTTCGTCCAACTTCTTGCTCTCCATGAAAAAATTATTAAGTATCTCGTTGGCATACTTTCCTTAAGAGAGAAACATTTCCTCATCTCCTTTCCATACTTCCAAACCAAGGAAATAATGTATGAGCCCCATGTCCTTCATCTCAAATTATCTTGCAAGTTCCTCCTTACAAGATATGGTCAACTTGTTATCGCTGGTCAAAATTAAATAATCGACGTATAATACTATAATCAATAATTTTCCCTCAAGAACAATATGGTAAAGGTTTTCATGTGCTTCACTTTTGGTGAAGCCCAAACCAATGAGATAGTTTTCGATCCTAGTGTATTAACCACAAGGTGCTTATTCCAATCCATTCAACGCTTGCTTGACTATACGCACATGAAACTCTCTGTAAAAGGTCTCAAAACCTTTTGGTTGTTCAATGTACACCTCCTCCTCAATCACTCCATTGAGGAATGTTGTCTTCACATCTATCTGGTGGATCTTCCATCCCATCTGTGTTGAAAGTGCTAGAATTGATATGATTGAAGAGTACCTTGCTACCAGAGAAAATGTCTCCTCATAGTATATTCCCTCCACCTGATAGAACCCCTTGGCCACAAATATTTCCTTATGTTTCTCCATGCTTCCATCTACTGCTTGCTTCACCTTGTAGATCCATATCGAACCCACCGTTGATTTGTCCTCTGGTATTGGGATCACTTCCAAAACATTTTTTCTAATAATGGAATCATATTCCTATACCATAACATCAACCCATATTGGATTCTACACTACTTCCTCGAATGAGGATGGTTCAGTCTCTATAAGCTCACTCATTATAGCTTGTATCTAGTGTATCAATCTGGTGACCTCCTCTTCCTGTGCTATGAAGTGGGTGCTCCCACATTCTCTCTAGCATCATGCACTAATATGTCAGTTTCTTTGGTTCATTTTCTTCCTTCCTTGGATGTCTCTGCTTGAGTGGATGTCTCCATTCTCTGCTCCTTAACTTGTGG
Source organism: Pinus taeda (assembly GCA_000404065.3). Taxonomy (NCBI): domain Eukaryota; kingdom Viridiplantae; phylum Streptophyta; class Pinopsida; order Pinales; family Pinaceae; genus Pinus; species Pinus taeda. The sequence continues at coordinate 19,115 of APFE030077569.1, forward strand.
TTGCTCCACAACTTCTTGAGGTTCTTACTTTAGAGTTAAAAGCTCTTGATATGAATGAAACTGAAGCTCCCTCTCAATAAAAAACCCCATTGCCTTCTCCTCATCAAACTTCACATATCTCCTAACAACTGTCATCCTGAGAGATGACATATACACACTATTGTCACCCACTGCTTCACAGGTCATTAGTTGCTTCAAAAGAAAAATAGCAGTGATGTTTGATGCAAAATTTTGAGCCAAAAAAGCTATTATATCTAGATGAGACCCTCTCCAGTGCGTAGTGCTCGGAAAGAGATTTATGGTGGTATATAGAAGTCCAAAAAAGGGTTCTTGGATCAAAAGTTTGAACCTGCTGAAGAATCCCTTTAGAAAGCTCAGAAAACCCAAAAAATGGCTAAGTGTTGAAGAAAAATCGCAATCTGGACTTAGGACAGTTCATCACAATCACATATTGGTATCAGCGGGGTTCAGGAGGTAAAGAGCACTAGCGGATCGGCAAGGTTTCGAAACTTAAAATACTTGTAAACTGTCGATCTTGCAATATGGTGGTGCAACATTGGGGAGGCTGAGAAATGATTTATAAAGGAATTTCATAGAAAACAAAATTCGAGACGCCCCCTTCTCTCTCCTCCACATCGCAGTAAGGCAATACAACGATCAGAGGTCGGTGGATTTGGGTTCTCGGCATATCGTCGATCAGCGGGGGTCACAGCTCCAAAACATGGTAAACCACCGATATTGCGATTTAGTGCAAAGTCGTCGAGGAGGCCAAAAAATCATTTGCAAAGGAAATGTCTGCAAAAACAGGGCCAGGAAGGACTTTTTCTCTCTCCTAAAAGGGTCTACTTTGCGACCTCTGATTGGTCCTCGGGGCTGATATGGCAGTTGATGTCACCAATGGCATGGCCTGTAAAAATGATGACATGGCAAGTGGACATTTGTCACTCATTTTTGGCATTTGTAGGGGTCCTATGGGGCCATTTATGGGTGCCACATGTCACCACTCAAAGGATGACACATAGCAGTGATGACATCACTTATTGCAATCGGTGATTGGCGATTATTCAATGTAAATATTTCTCTTCAGCTATGTTTCCTCCCCCACTGCAATAAGGAAAGGGGCCCCCGAATGTGATAGGTTATGTGTTGTATTGTATAAATATCTCGCGTCCAGACTATCGGCCCACTCCAAAATAAAAGGTAAAGAGTCCCCCCCTCTCTGTGGTTTCGATTACGATATCTTTTGGCTGGCCTGACCTCGTAGATCGATGATCACAAGCATAAAGGGAAGCACCACAGGCAACACACAATAACATGTCGAAGTGTAGGATTTCATAATAACATAGGAAAGAAGCCCCCTGATAGGAGCTTGAAGGACATAACGCCCGAGGGCTAAGCCCCTGGTCATAGCCCCCAGTCATATGATAAGAAAAGCACAAATGGGCTGAAAGCATAGGGGGCTAAAGGGGAAATTAAAAGTGCCCGCCTATTCATTTGTTTTAAACATTAAGGACCCCTGACCATGGCGCTCTAATAGTGTTCTACAACAGTTTCAAAGGATGAATGGGTCAGGAGCTACAGTATTGAATGAAGCAGGGGGGCACTACGTAAATGATATTATGGTAGGCCTCTAGGGAGACTTAATTCCTTGACATGGAGTCTCGCTCCTCTGCACAATGCAGCACTGCCTAGAAACACTCCATCACTTCTCCACCGAACAACTCACTCAGGCAGTTAAGGCAGAATTGACAAAAGTCGACCGATGCAGCAGTAAATTGCCTCAATAGTAGAGAGAAGCATGACAACAGTAGGGACATGGCTCCATCTAAGACCTCCACTAAAGCAGAAAGGGGACACCTCCTCCTTCCTCTCTCGACTTTCTTTCTCTAAGAATTTATTTCAGTATCCTTCTAAGAAAGGGATTCGATCCCTAGTGTAATCTTAGGTAGGTGGTAGCAGAGCTTGACAGAGCCAAGACAGCTAGTCTAGCATGACAGTTGGGGCTTAGGATCAAATATTTTGATTGTAATTCAAAGGTCTCCCCCTTCTTCTTATAAATAGGAGGATGAAACATAATACAAAGGTTTCGAATTCTCAGACCTGAGAGGGCTGAACTCTGTGTTGCCATTTTGGTTCAATATGTTTTTATGGGACTTCATTGATATCATGGTTGAGTGTATGGATTGGTTAGTGGGCCTTTTGGGATAAACTGTGTTTTCCTGTTGATTCTAAGCATGATTAATGTGCATCAAGTTCCTCTTTGTAATCCCATTTCACCTTTGTTTTTATTTCTTTGAAATAGTGTAATGAACACAGTTGGATCCTCTTCAATCTATGGATTTATCTTAGCTGTTGTGGCAAAGAATGATACTTGTGTTATGTTTGATTTGAAACTTTCTTTGCTCTTCTATTTCTATCATCTCATTGGAAAACCATGGTTTAGGATTTTGTCTTGCTTACAGCCCTATACATTGAATTCCCCTTTCTGTTGGAAAATTGTTGCCTAGGATTCTGTTTGTTACAGCCCTGTGAATTTATTTCTCTCCCTTGTTTCCTCCTCCCCACCATCAATAGAAATTCAGTTTAAGTTGTCTCATTTTTGCATGTCAGCCACCAGTAGGAGAAGTTGTTTCTCTTTGAGATTTCCCAAATACCCCCTAGCATTTGGATCCATGAGTTGGCCTAAATATTCCTCCTTGAAATCTTATTGAATCAAGCCCCTCATACCTTTTTACGTGACAATTGGAGTATTGCAAGCCCCTCACATATAACCTCAAAATCACTCCTCTATTTAAGATGTCCTATGCATTGGTCTACAAACAACTGAGAGGCTACCTCTAGGGAGCTTTCTTTGTCTCCTTATACACTTGTACTGCAGGTGCAAGATTTAGCCGCAACATCTTTCTGGCATTGTTCTCGGGAAATGGATTAGAATATTTTTCCCTCGGTATGAAAAAAATCATTTCCTCTATTAGGTGAGAATAGGAAGTATGGGTTGAAGAGCTCTCACCTTGGCGAATCCACTGTCAATATTATGGTAAACATCCTGGCAACTCCATTGTCCATATCTCTATTTTTATAATAATCCTGGCTTTTAAGCAGCCCCATACTCACTCTGATGCTACAACAGTTGAAAACTCTCCCTTCTTTCGACGCTGAAATCAATCACATAGGGAGGTTTTTAAGATGGCCCTTCCTGCATTCCTGGCCAACCAATTTTCCCCACTAGATTTCTCTTCCATTGCTGGTTATCCTAACCATGTTCCTTCATTTCATGAGTGGGATAGTTATTTTCATAAATTTAGTGGGAACTCAGACAGAAGACCCGACCAACACCTAAAAGACTTTCATGAATGCATGGAGCAACAAGGTATTCTTATTGAAGATGTACTAATGAAGTTGTTCAAATTGTCTTTAGAGGGAGATGCCAGGTGGTGGGCCCCAGTATTGCACCAATAATGCTGCAACTCCTGGGACTCCCTTCTTTAATTTTATCAACGCGGTAGTTCGTAACAAACTTGGAAGCGACGTTGTTGTATGCACAAGTACTAGCTCTTGCCGCAGTTGTCACTTGGTCAGCTGGCACAAGTCCGCTAGGAGCTTAAGCCAACTTCTATGAGATCTTAGAAGAAGCTTTTTAACTGATGGATGAAAGCTAACTCAAAATAAACTAATCTACTTGCAGAAAGAAACTGAAAAGCGGAAAGGAAATGCAAACCCTAGCAAACCCTAATTTTACCAACTAGCCCTACTGAAGCGAAAAAGAGGATGCAAGCTACTGAAAGAGATGTCATTGACTTCTAGGAAGGTAAAATGCATGTGTCTAAGTTATCACTATCTGAAGAAAAAATCTTTTTGTATTTTTGAATAAGTTGTCAGAATTATCATGCATGTGCTTTTAACTAGCTTTTGCTGTGCAGGGGTGGATCAAGGAGGAGAAATGCTTGGAAAAGGCTGGGAAGGTTCAAAGAGGGTCTAAGGAGTCCCTAACACCCTTCCTGAGAGTTTCACAAAGTTTGGCTATCAAGAAACCTCATTTGTGAGCTTCTACAGGAAGTCTGCAGGGGTTCTACAGGATGTTCAGGAATTTCTGCAGGATGTTCAGAAATTTCTACAGGATGTTTAAAAATTGGATTTTAGAGGATGGGTGAGTGAGGGAAGATGCATGAATGGATATGGAGGTAGGATAGGGGTCTAAAGTGACCCAAGGACTGGTGGATGGAGTGGTGAGAGGGTGTAGAAGGCTGACTTGGCTTAAAGAAGGCTAAGACAATGATTGAGCAAGAAGGTAGGGTTACGTGGGCAAGAGGACAAATGTGAGACAAGGAACCTAGTTAGGAGATGGAACAGATGGCTCTAATGAAGACTGGGTGGTTGAAAGAGTGGTAGAGATGCTCTGCACTCTGTACATTCAACTGAATCAACAAAGTCTTGCAAGAAACCAAAGTCCTAGCTAATCTAATATAACTAACAACAAAGTGAATGAACAACAGCTTTATTTTGAAAGAAAACCATGTATATCAACTATGCAATAAAACATTTTAGAGATCTGAACACATAACTAACTTCTGCAAATGAAAACAGTACACTGAGGATTGCATGGTAAAGAAAACTAGTGTTTTTGTTGGGACAACACGGTTACTTCAATTCTAGCCCCTGATCCAATGAGGGAGAGGTGAAACCAAAGGTGTTTGTTGGCCAGTTTTCTGGAGCTTTTTCCCTATTATTGACTTATCAAACAAATTTGAACATGAAAAGCTACTTTAATCATCAAAAGAAATCTAAATAACAAAACAAGATTTAAATCTAAATCGCAGATTTTATTTTAGGAATGCAACAAAGACACATGAAAGTAAACAAAGGAGGCAGTTGGCACTTGAGATGGGCCCAACCCCAAGAGCTATAGGCTCCTAAGAGAGATTTAGAGCTGGTACAAAGTTGGATTCATCTTTATTGAGCAAGAAAAGAAGAGTTACATTAAAAACTGTCCACAAGGGAAATCTTGAAAAGGTGCTGAAATGCAAAGCTAATCTACTGACTAAAATCGAACTACAAACTAGCTAAATTCTGCCTACAAAGTGACTAACTACTGTCTAACCAAAATGAGGCCCTAAGCCTTATTATTTATACAAATTGAGGACCCCAACAGTCCTCCTAAACTTTAGGGACTCGGCTGCCAAAACTTGTAGTTAACAACACTTTTACTAGCACTTGCTCGGCTGCCCTTGTGATAATTGATTTGGTGGCCCTTGAACTCCAAGCTGATGGTGGAGAATTCGAGGTAAGGGCCCATAAATGAAGGGGGCATCTTCCTAAAAATCCTCTCCACGAATTTGGCTGCCAAGTGCTCATTTAAACCTTTGATTTTGTCTCCAAATTGACCAAAAAGACTACACAAAGCACGCATTAGACTTGTTGGCATAATGACTAATCCAATTCACTCTATTAGCATAAATATAATAAAAAACATGCAATAAACTAATGAGAATGGTGGATTAAGTCGAATTAGGAGGTTTAATGAGCCCATATAATTATCCATTTTTGGGGCTCATCATCACCCCCCTACTGAAAGTGTTGCTCATCCTCTGAGCAACTAATCTATATCCTCATCTTTGATGGCCCTGGTGGCCTCCCTGTCATGCCAAGCTTATGAAGTGATGTCCTCTTCTCGGTCATGAAACCATGCTTTTCTCTTTGCTTCTTCCCACTGCCTATGCTCCTTTTCCTAGAGAATTCTCAGCTTCCTGTAGAACTGTCTCAGCATCATGTAGAAAGGTCTTTGTGTCCAACATTTTCATTCTTTCTCTCGAGGTGGATGTCTACGACCTTCCCCGTTCATAGGTGATGGATGCCTTTGAGGGGGACCTCTCCTTTTTTGTAGCTGAGGTGTCTACAATTGTGATTGGCTCTTTTAACTGTGGTTGGGGTCTGCCAGTTCTTATCTGCATGCTCCTTCTTGCCTTAAAATATAGTGGAAGCTCCCTCTTTCGCTTCTCCTTCTGCTTGGGGGATGTGCTTAGGGTGGCCAGCATAGCTGCTGCCTCCCTAGCTAAAATCTCGGCCAATTTCTCCTTTTGCTGCCCTTTCCCCAGACTTCCTGTAGAAAGTCCTGTAGTGGCCGTTTTCTGGCTTCCTGTAGAAGCAGTTTTCTGGCTTCCTGTAGAAACAGTCTGCTAGCTTCCTGTAGAACCAGTTTTCCCTAATTTGGCTTGCTTGGCTGGGGGTGCCTTCTCTTTGACTTGTGCTATGGTTGCCTTGGGTGTTGTTTGCATCCTTTCAATCTTCTCTACCCGGGTTTGCAACTGTTTATCCCTTGGCGTCTGTGCCTTTATTCCACCCACAGTTTTGGGCTTGGCAGCTTGGCCTTTCTCTTGTATCTCTTCTTGCTCTTTCTATGGTGGTCTTTCCTGGGTTTCCTTACCCTTGGCTTTCTCTTCTGCCTCAATGTGTTCCCTGTCTTCGCTACTAGATGAAGTGGAAGTTCACATGATAACCATGGATAATGCTGAATTATGAATCCCCCTGGCATGGTGAAAAATGATCTGTTTTGGCTTGTGCTCTGATCATAAAGGGAATTTTGTGTATGGTTTCCTCCCCAGAACGTTGAAGACAATACCCCTCAGGTGTTTATAGGTCACTTTGTATTAATTCCCTGGTTACAATGTTGTTGTTGGCCAAAACTTGACCGTCAAAAGGGAATTAAGCTCTTACAGACAGAGTGCAAAGCCTAATGTTTATCCCCAACCAAATAAAAATTAAATTCTTTACGCACAAGCTTAGTTCCTATGGTTGCATCTCTCTTTTCAGAAGAAGGTGAGAAGGAAGAAGTCAGACTTCGAATGCAAAGGGAAAAAAAGAACTGTGTAGAACTCAGAAAATATGCAAGCAGACTTTTCACCTTTTTTTTCAATGTGCAAGCAAACTTTTTCTCTCATTTTTTAATTTAATTCCATGTTCAATTCATCATTTTTCACCAACAAATCATGCACAAAGAAGTTTCCCCAATCCTACCTCATTTTGAGCTTAAACTTCGCTGAAAATCCCAGGTTTTCTTTCTGCATGGCTGTTTTCTGTGTTTCCTGTAGAAAATCCTGTAGAGCACCCCTGCACCTCTGAGCGAGCCTGATACGTGGGATAATTTCGAAAACAGGTAGAAACTAGTGGAGGACGACTAGTTCATCATTTTGTGGAAGTGGAGGATGCATACTTCAGTCAAGTGCAAATGAACAACAGGTGGTGTGAGTTTCAGCCGAGCATTTTACATTGCAGCGTGATTCTTGGTGAAGGAGTGAAGTGGCCAGGTGTACGTGGTCACATGGAGACTGCAGTTCTATTTGTTAACTGTATGTTTCCTTCTTGATTAGTTGCACTGGAGTTCAAACGACTAACACTCCCTGTTTTTTTTTTAATTCCATGTGAGTTGTCTAACACATACGTTGCATGATTCCTAACTGATTGCTAGAGAATTGGACAAGGAACTATCGGCTTAATCCCACCATTCCATTCGTTCATGTAGTTTTAAAATTATATTTATGCAATAGAGGAACGAGTTTCAGTCACACACCTAGAAGTCGAATGGCTACTGTGAGGTGCTATGGTCTTTCATTTGCTGCATGCACTGGTTTCTATGGTTGCATGATGGATTGGTGGCTGATTCGTGGTTGTTTTCCTTGTGTAGGTATCCTCTGGTCGGATCTACACTGCAAGAGCTGGCTTCCATGTTCAAATCTGCACCCTCAAGCTGCTGTTGCTGAATTTTCAAAGGACAAAAATTTGTTTTCGCCATTGCTCCCGAACGACAGACCGGATCGATCTGAAACTTGCTAAGCATGTTCCTATCATCATTATGTACCTCCCATAGAAAAATTGCGGTCAATGGATGCACAGATTTCAAGAAAAATGGAAAATGGATGAATATTACAGAGATCAATTTCTCAGAAACCATGCATCGGAATCAGCTGAAACTACTTGGGTAGGTTACTATCACCCATATGCATCTCTCCATGAAACAGGTTTTGAAACGGATGCATGGATATGGAGAAAATGCAAAAATGGTTGAAGGTGATGGAGGTTGATTTCTTGGAAACCGTGCACCAGAATTGGCTGAAATTGCTTGGGTATGTTTCCATCATCCCTATACAACTCCCTGTAAAACGGTTTTGCAAATTATTCCTCAGGGCTGACATGGCAACTAACATCACTAATGACATGGCACATACGGATGATGACATGGAGGGTGGACACGTGTCACTCATTCTCAGCATTTTCAGGGGTCCCATGGGGCCATTTATGGGTGCCACGTGTCACCACTCAAAGTGTGACATGTGGCAGTGATGACGTCACCTATCGCAATCGGTGATCGACGATCGTTCAATGTAAAGATTTCTCTTCAGCTGCAATTGTGATAAGGAAAGGGGCCCCCGGATGCGATAGGTTATGTTTTGTATTGTATAAAGATCTTGTGTCCGAACTATCACCTTGCTCCAAAATAAAAGGTAAAGAGTCCCCCCCTCTTCATGGTTGAGAATGAGATATCTTTTGGCGGGCCTAACCCTGCAGATCAACAATCACAAGGATAAAGTGAAGCACCATAGGAAAAACACAATAACACAATGAAGTGTGGGATTTCCTAATAATAAAGGAAAGAAGCCCCCAGACAGGAGCTTGAAGGCCTTAGCGTCCAAGGGTTCATCCCCTGGTCGTAGCCCCCATTCATATGATAATAAAAGCACAAAGGGGTTGAAATCATAGGGGGCTAAAGGGGAAATTAAAAGTGCTTGCCTGTTCATTTGTTTTAAACATTAAGGACCTGCAGTCGTGGTGCTCTGATGGTGTTCTGTAGTGGTTTCAAAGGACGTGTGGGTCGGCAGCTCCGATATTGAATGGAGCAGGGGGAAGTGCATAAATGATAGTATGGGAGGCCTCTACGGAGACTTAATGCCTCAGTGTGGAGTCTCGCTTCTCTGCATAGCGCAACATTACCTAGAAACACTCCATCGCTTCTCCACAGAATAAATCAGTCAGGCACTTAAGGCAGAATTGACAGAAACTGGCCGATGCAGCAGTAAACCGCCTCAATAGCAAAGAGAAGCATGACAACAGTAGGGACGTGGCTCCATCCAAGGCCTCCACTAAAGTAGAAAGGGGACACCTCCTCCTTCCTCTCTCGACTTTCTTTCTCTGAGCATTTATTTTTGTATCCTTCCAAGAAAGGGATTCGATCCTTATTGTAATCTTAGGTAGGTGGTAGCAGAGCTTGACAGAGCCAAGACAACTAGTCTAGCATGACAGCTAGGGCTCAGGCTCAGATATTTTTATTGTAATTCAAAGCTCTCCCCCCTCTTCTTATAAATAGGGGGATGAAACATAATACAAAGGTTCCAGATTCTCAGACCCGCAAGCGCTGAACTCTGTGTTTCCATTTTGGTTCAATGTTTTTATGGGACTTCACTGATATCATGGCTGAGTGTATGGACTGGTTATTAGACCCTTTGGGATAAATGATGTTTCCTTATTGATTCCAAGCACGATCAATGTGAAGAAAGTTCCTCTTGGTAATCTCATTTCACCTATGTTTTTCTTTCTTTGAAATAGTGTAATGAACTCAGTTGGTTCCTCTTAAATCTATGGATTTATCATAGTTGCGTTGGCAGAGAATGATACCCATGTTATGTTTGATTTGAAACCTTCTTTGCTCCTCTATTTATATCATCTCATTAGAAAACCATGGTTTAGGATTTTGTCTTGCTTACAGCCCTATTCATTGAATTCCCCTTTCTGTTGGAACATTGTTGCCTAGGATTCTATTTGTTACATCCATATGCATATATTTCTCTCCCTCCTTCCCTCCTCTCTGCCGTCAATACAACCTCAGTTTAAGCTGCCTCATTTTCATGTGTCGGCCACCAAAAGGAGAAGTCATTTCTCTTTGAGATTTCCCAAATACCCCCCAAAATTTGGATCCATGAGTTGGTCTGAATATTCCTCTTTGAAATCTTATTGAATCAAGCCCCTCATACCTTTTTACATGACAATTAGAGTGTTGCAACCCCCTCACATATAACCTTAAAAGCACTCCTCTATTTAAGATGTCCTAGGCACTGGTCTATAATCAACCCAAAGGCTATCTCTAGGGAGCTTTATTTGTCTCCTACTGTACTTGTGTTATAGGTGCAAGATTTAGCCACAACACATGCGATAATTTTGAGGTGTTTATGTGTACCCCACAAATATGGCCAACTCTATTGTTAGCTCTAGCATTTTCCTTGAGTCTTTGGAAACATCTAGTTTCTTCCTTGAAAAAGCTTCTTCTATGTACTCATGCTAAGAATCCGATGAGGACTCTTGTTCTATAGATAGATCATTGTGTTACATGCTTCTGCCTATAAGTGCAGTGGTAGGACCTAGTCATGCAATATTTCCCTTTTAACTTCCATAATAGATTTGTTCTTCCTCTTAGCCACCCCATTATGCTATGGGTTATGGGGTGTTATTAAATCCCATCTGTTATAGGCCATTTTTTCACATCCGATCAATAGGCCTCCTAATGGGATCAATCAACATATTATTCCCCCTTGTCATAATCTTGCACAAATCCCTAAGCATGTATCTTTCATTCCCCAAAGTTTCTACATGAAATTACATCATATGACCCATTTTTATGACCAATGCACCCTGACCTCTTCTTGGACATCGCTCACCTATAGGTTGCTCCATTGTGGCCTGCATTGATCACCTACAGGTTGATCCCCTTTGCACATGTGTTGGTTCTATAAATTCAGGAAAAAGAGAGAAATTCCAGAAGCTTCCTCTTCCATAATCTTCCATAATTTGTTATAAACATTTACCTCAAATAAAACATTTAGATCCTATCGTGTCCTACTTTGAAGCTTCCATCCCTTGTCCTTTGATCCCATCCTCCCATCAAAGGTGGATCTAAAACCTTAGATTGGTAATAAGATAAGAACTCCCAACTTACCCTACTCCTCTATATATTTTCAACCTTCCATATGCAAGGGGTTGGATTTTGGAGAGTGATTTTACCCTTATATTGTTGTGGTGAGAGGTTTCATTTCATGCATTTAGGGTGATTGGAGGTGCACATTGTGACAAGGAAAGCATAAGTCGACCTTAGAGGAGCTCTTCTATAAGATCAAAACCTATTTATGGTTGTAAATTTCTTCCATTTATATTAATATAAAGAATTCTCTATTTTACTATATGTGATGTTTTTATTTCATACATTTCAATACCATGTTGATCTATTGAATAGAGTATTTAGATGATACTGCATAGATCTCGTAGATTCTTGGCTTGTGTTATTTGACTGTGTAAGTTCTAATTTTGGAAATCAGAGCTGGAATTGGAACATTCAAGCTAAACAAGGAGTGAATCCCGTTATGGATTCTAGGTAGGCTTCATTTCGTCATCTATTTACTTAAGGAAAGAATTGGGCTCCTTGTTTCTCTGATGTTCTAGGTTAGACACCAAACCTAGGAGAGATACTTTTGTCTGCAATTGTAACTCCCGTAAAACACCGTCGAATGCCTTCCTTTGCACAAAAGTTGTAAAACTCATTTGAAACATATCCACCTCCATTATCGCTCCTCAGAGCCTTCACTTCCTTTCCAGTTTCTTTCTCAATAGGTACTTTAAATTCATTAAACTTATAGAATGTTTGGTCTTTCTTCTGCATGAAGAAGATCCAACACTTTAGTGGGAAATCATCTAAAAATATAACATAATACATGTTCTTAGCAGTGGAGGCTATCGAGAAAGGTCCACATACATCATAATGGATCCTTTCAAGGACTTCTTGTGCTTTATTTTAACTGATCATTGAAGGTAGCTTACACCCTTTGCATGTATCTTATTGGTCTAGTTCTTCTTTGGGGAGGCCCATGGTAATATTTTGCATGATATTCAAAGCATTGTGATGCAAATGGAAAAGTATTCTATGCCATAATTCATAGACGCCTTAGCTTTGAACCTTCTCTGCTTTTGTGCTCAACGTTGCACAATCTTCCACATCTAATTTGTAAAGGTTCTTCACTCAAACCCCGATCTGCTTCACTTGTATCATGGTGATATGTCTCAGGAAAGCCTTCCCTTTTTTGAATATTACATCGTAGCCATGGTCTTCCAACATTACTATAGAAACTAGATTCTTCTTCAAACCAGGTACAAACATCACATCCTTGAGCCTGAGAGGGGAGCCAGACTCCCTCTAAAAAGTAACAGTACCAATACAGGTCGCACAGTACCTTCCATCATCTCCCATCTCGATGTGCATTCAGAGATCCTTTTCCTCCAGGTCACTAAAAATTTATTGGTTCATCATCTTGTGGAATGAGGCATCGTTATCCAGATACCACATACTCCCCATCACTGTGCTTTCCATGCATGCAATGAGGGTGAATTCCAACTCCAATCATGAAGCCAAAGCTTCACTTCCTTCTCCTCCTTAGGGCTTATTTATTTCATTCTCATGTGGACACTTTGTTGCGTAGTGTCTGAGTTCATGATAGTGAAAGCACTTGATTTTGGACAAGTCTTTATTCTTTCCCCATTGACCATATTTAGCTTTGGATTGGGAATTCTTCCCTTTCCATTTCTTTTCCTTTCCATCCAAGGCACAATTCTCCTCATCCTAACATTTGGAAAAGGTTCCATCTGTTGTGTTTTGCCTTATTTATTCTTGCACCAAATCTAACCAAAGGCGCACCCAATTTGGTAGGTTTTCCCTCTCATTTACTGAATTCATGTAGCTGTGTCAACTCTCGAAAAGGTCTAGAACTGCTAGGATTACCAGATCATCATCTACATGTTGGGTGTCTATTATATTCTTTCCACGACTAGTGGGTATGTGTTTAACCTATTTGGAGGAGCACTCAGTTGGATGAGTAAGAGACATTCTATAGTGGCACTTTCAACTACAGAGGGAGAATGCCTGGAAGCCATTCATGAAAGAAAGGAAGTAGTTCGGTTGTATAGATTGTGTTAAAGTATGGGGTTAGTACATCGAGCTATAAGGATATATTGTGACAACCAAATTGTAATTTTCTTGGCAAAAAACCATGCTTATCATTCAAAGACAAAGCACATTGATGTTCAATATCACTTTGTGAGGGATATGGTCAAGGACAAAAATGTGTTGTTGGTAAAGGAGGATACCTTGAAGAATGTTGCATATGCATTGACGAAGTCTGTGAGCACTGAGAAGTTTTCTTGGTGTAGAGAAACAATGGGAATTACAGGGCTAGACCAATGACTAAGCTCTCATGTGACCCCCTATGTGGAAAATAAAACAAGAAGTGGGAGAATGTTGGGTGTATATTAAATTCTTTCCATGACTATTTGCTCGTGCAGGGGGGGTAATAGCCTCCCCATTTCATTACATTGAGTGAATTAGGTGGGTGGTAGCCCCCCTTCATGGGGTTCAGAGCAGTGACTTGGAATTTTTTTTTTAACCCTAGAATAGGTGGACGGACCTACCTATGGTTTTGTGCATGGATTTTGCACATGGTTTTGGGCATGATGATTTTCTTCCCATGGTATTTTGTAGATCTAATCAAGGGAACTATGGTTATGTTCTAATATAAGGTTAATGGATTGGGTTTTATGAATGCTTCAACATGCATATATATGTATTATAACATTGAAAGGAACATAATGAAAAATCAATTTGTAGTCCCAATTTTGGGATCCAAGGGAAAATCTCTCTATATATTTGCTTTTTGTTTTCGCTATTGTATATTTCTATTTTAAGAATTCGTTTGCAGTTAATTTCTATACAAGGTTAAAACCTACACTACAATTGTAACACCAACGCTCCCAAGTTCATCATGGCATTGTGTGAACTTTCTAAAAAATTGTGGTATTGTGTTTCCCTTCTCCATCTTGTTACTCCAAAGCTTCTCCTTGAGTGCTAGCTTCCTGTGGTCACTACTATTCTGGAAAAAAATTGTAAATTCTTGCCACATTGCATACAAAGTCTCTTTCCCATGGAGTTTAGAGAAAATATGGTTGCGTACTCCCTCCAATATGATCTTCCTCTCCTTGGCTACACATTTCTTCCATTCTGCTAGATCCTGAGCATTAATTGCTACTAGTTTCGAGATATCATTATCTACAAATTCCTTCAACCCATTATCTTCCAGCACTACCTCCATCTGGTCCTTTCAAGCAACATAATTTAAGCCACCCTCAAGGGCATACTCGAGTCTTAGTTCATAGAAAGCCATCCTGCTAGCAGTGAAGAATCAATCCTGCAAATTTGATCCTCCTCCAAAGAAAACTTCGAATTCTCTTCTCTACCGTGAATCCTGATTTGATACCATGTAGAATTTCCTATGTAGATTCAAAATTTCTCATGTAATTTACTAAAACATAAGACTCAAATCTACTCTAATCATTCCCAGAAATAAATTCATGATGGAGAACACAAATCATAAACATGCATCAAGATTTAGCACACATACACATATATTTATCTAAGGGAAAGAAATTGCTCAAAACCCCTTCCTATCTATATTGCATTAATCAAATAATAGAGATAAATACATATGCTTTCTCAAACTTGAGCAGACCCTACACTAGTATAATATATCTCACTACTTCACTGACTGACATTGGCCAACACTTAGCCAATTTCTCAGCCTTCTAAGATCCTTATTTCCTTGCACTGTTCCTTGATGAATTAACCCCCTATTAATTAGGAAATTACTCAATCTGGATTGCACAATTCCTTTAGGCTGATCTCTGTCTGCATGCACCACCTATACAACTTGGAATAGTTTACAACTGATAGTACATTACCCTTGAACTACTATCTCAAGTAGGTAACTCGAGTTATTTGCATGCATCATTTATTTTGGATGATTCATTAGTTATCTGGTTGATCACTACAGTGAGTTGAAGTTCCACTTCCACTCTTGGACCTTCCATTGGTTCCTCTTATAGTTGGAACTAGTTTAACTGATCTTGACTCAATTTAGTTGAAATAGATTGCTATAAATTAGCAATCAATCATACTGAACTGAACTCAAGTGTCTCCAACTTGAATTAAATGAGTTAACTGAGTGAGAAGTGTCATGTCACCTCAGTGAACTACCTCCAAGTATTTTGCTGAGATAGAAATTCAAATTCTGATCTAGTTTGACCAAGGAAAAGACAAAGCTAGATTTTCTTATTGCATTTTCAACAATCTAAATAAAAATGACATAAAGGAGCATCATAAATAGGAAAATACATATCTTCAATGAGAGGTGGTCATCTCCTTCTTGAACCAGCCTTCAGGAGCCATCACTTTCCATTGTCCACTTGCTTCCTTCAATATATATCCATCAACTTCATCAGCAACCATGCCTAATAGAAACTATCACATCTAGGAATTCATCAAATCTGTTATAAGTGCTTGAGCATATTTACATTGACCATGTTAGGGTTTCTATATTTAATATCTCAAATATATGCCATAAACCAAGGTTTCTTTCAAACCCTAACCTCATAACATCCATCAAATCATAATAATCAAATTTCCTTGGGTTTCCTTCAAACCCTAAAATTCTCTTAGGTCTCCTCCATCCTCTCTTGCTTCCATTAAAGGTGTCTTCATAGGGGTGATCTTCATGACTTTTCTTCAACCCAACTCTGATACCATGTTAATTTCTTAGGGCTATATTGTTCTTTGCTTTGATAATTGTGTTTCTTCCACATTAAATTCACCTCATAATATCATAAAGTATTCAAATTTACATCACTATTCAACAACATATGAAACTATGTAGAAATAACAATAACATATTCATCAATGCAATGGAACATAAATGGATAATAGAAGAAAACCATTCACACACAGAGACACCAGGATTGGTCGGAGACCAGGGAAAAACCCACTATGGGGAAAACCCTTTCAAATTCTTCTTCTTATTAGATTGTCATTGAATGATTCCAAAAAAGAGATTACAATGATCCATACCTTCATCCATACAACTATCCAACAAAAAATCAACTAAACAAAAACCATGAAATGAACCCAACAATGCTCATACAGAAAACCCTGATTTTGAAGCCTGTAATGAACTCTCACTATCCGTGGTCAACTTCCGAACACTACGAGTAATGAGCAAAAATTTCAGATAACAAAAAAGAAACATTTAGATCTTAGTCGCATGGAAGAGGAGTCATGCATGCAACTAGGAGGTTCTGGTCACTCCCTTGAACTTATAATCCAATGATTGTGGTCGAAGTCAGCCTTTGGAAAGCCAACGACTGTGATTCTGAAACCCTAGATTCCAATTGCATGGAGGATGTGTTGTGTGTGCAACTAAGATGCTTCAGTTGCATGGATGGGTCGTCCAACGAGTGACTGTGGTTGAGTTCTTCTTGTATCATGTCTACGACTGAGGCCCAAAACCCTAAAATGGAGATGTAAGCTTCAAACCCTGCAATTTCATCTTCGAGCGAGCCCATTCCTCCGCAGACGTGCCTCAGACTTGTGTGAGCCAAAACCAAGAAAGAGAATAGAAGAGTGCCTCATGATGATGTCCAAATGAGGCAGAGGTAACTTGTGTTTATAGCCTAACAAGGGTGTCCACTTTACTTTAGGGATGACTTGATTAAATATGCACATGTGGGCTTATAATTCAAAAATACACTTTCCCTTATCTAAATTAGATGATATTTTGGTCGATTTTGGCCATCTCAAAAAGAGGAATTCAATGCAATCATTATCTCCATTAAATGAGTTGTCCAATGTGGAATTTGACCATTGTTTCATAATTTAACAAGATATTGGTATTTATACTCTATTTCCAAATCATCTCCACATTTGAAAAAGTTAAAAAAAAATAGTTCATAACTAAGTTTTTTAAATGAATCTAAATGAACATGAAATGCTCGATTTATCTCCAAGAAGTCTTATATATTTAATAGGACTACATTTTAAAGAACACAAATGAATCTTTGTGGAAAATATTATGATCAAATTATAAACACTTGATCACAAAAATTTTGGTAGAATGGTGTGGAAATGGATTCAATGTAAAAATGAATTATAAAACATCATGAATTATAAAATATTAAGGGTTATGAAATGGTATTATCAAGATAAGTTTGATTTCAATTAAATATTTTTTATGATAGTTTAATTCCCCAAAAATGGTTTTCATCCTCAACTTTTCCTTATGAAGTTTGAACCTAAAATCTAATAAAAACCAAACCCCACTCAAACCAACTAATTTACACCTCATCAATAACTTAAATTTTTTAATTGTGTAAATTATATCCTCTTTATTATTTATATATAATTAAAATATATGTATAAACTATAAATATAAATAATTATAAATTTATATAATAAAATTCCTCAATACTAATATTAATTTTTTATTACAAAATAAAAATAAAATTTTACTAGATATATATAGGTTAATCAAAGTAAGATTTTCATTTTCAACATTTATCTGGAAAAGTGAGTTGTAAATTTTAAACCAACTTCTATTTACTTTAATCATTTAAAATTAAAATGTACACCAAATAACTTTTAGAACAAATTATATATAAATTCTAACTTTAAAAAATTTACATACATAATCTACTTAAAAAATTACAACAATATAAAATTAAATCTAGATTTAAATTTTTATATTAATGGAACTATAACCATGGAAATATGTTTAATGAAAATTTCAAATTATTTTTGTTTTCTTAATTATCTATAATAATATTATTTATTTATATTTATAAGATACAAAATTAATAATATTTGTAATTTTTATAAATATTTTATAATTATTGTGTTATGTTTTTTAAATCAAAATTTTTTAAATATAATATTTAAAATTAATTATTTTAAAAATGCTAATCTAATAATAATATAATTATATATTAAATTAATAAAAATTGATTAAGTTCGTATAAATGATACAAGTAGAAGTGGTAACTAAAAGTATGTCGATTATGATGTGCAAACTCATGTGCATCTATTCTAAATATTATAAAACAAATTTGTTTGTAAATAAAAAATCGCTTGGATATTTAACTTTTAATGAGAAGAATTAAAATTCCAAAATGTAAAATGATGTATATCTTTGAAAAATATGTATACTAAATGCGAAAATGTTGATGACGAGGAACAGACCTCAACTAAAAGTTGAAAAAAGTCATCCACTTGGCATAAATAGCAATATCATTAAACCAATAACAAAACCCCAGAAATAAAAGCCCAAAGAAATAATCCTTCTCCAGTGCCTCTGTTGGAAGCTCTACATCCACTCCCAAAGGTGACAACGACTAGGAATTCCCTCAAGGAAATTACCCTCTAAGTCCATTACAACACACTCCTTGGAAATGTCTTGATAATTCAATGTTTGAGCCGGAAGCAGCAGCTCATCCTCTTCTATAGGACACCCGGCTATTACCAGCGACGAAAGCTGCACGAGACCATCAAGCCCTCCTATCCTCCTCAATGCATTACAACAAGTTAATTCCATCAGTCGCAGTGTTACGGGCAATGCCCCAACCTGCACTAGATCACTGCAACAAGTGATCTCGAGATTGCGAAGGTTGGGACAAACACCTTCCGGAAAGGATATCTCCCGTATTTCTGTCTCGAAAAGCCGTAACACCTGTAGCTTAACCATCATACCTTTCTCAGCGGAAGAAGAATCCAATTCATTCAGCTTCACTCTTTTTGCTCTGGACGATTCTGGTAATAATGCCGTATCTCCTTCTACTCCTTCATCCTCCTTTTTAAACGGAAGTTCCCGTAAAGGACATCGCATTATCCTTAACTCCTTCAGATTGTTCAGCTTCATGACAGCTGATGGTAAGGATTGTAAAGGACATCGCCATATCGCTAACTCCTTCAGATTGTTCAGCTTCATGACAGCTGATGGTAAGGATTGTATTCCACATTCACCTATGTACAAAAGTGTCAACTGAGTCAACAGTCCAACGGACTCGGGCAGACACAGCAATTTCTGGCATCCATACAAACACAGTTCCGTCAAACTCTTCTGGTAACCGAACGAAGGTGGAAGCACTTCCAGTGAAGGGCTGCTTAACTTCAGGAATTCCAAATTGCTTAGCCCTGCAATAATATCTCTCGGTGACTCTTTCAAGTTTGTACCCAGCAAAGTCATCCTTTCCCAGCACGGTTGACGTGCAACTTGGCGAAGCAATGGATCCATTTGGAGACAATAGGTATCCTCCTCCCGGTGGCATTCAAGGCTGATTATATTTCCAAGTGTTTCACTGGAAATGTTCAAACACAAACTGGAGCTGAAATGCAGATGTTGAAGTTGTGTTAGATTCCAAAATGAAGTTGGAAGCTCTTTCAACCTTCTGCACCCATCCAGTTCGATATTTTGGAGGCTTGTCAGATTTCCAAAAGAATCTGGAAGCATCTCCAAACTTGTGCACCCACTTAGATAGATATATTGGAGGCTTGTCAGATTTCCAAAAGAATCTGGAAGCATTTTCAACCTTGTGCACCCACTTAGATTGATCTCTGGGAGGTTTGTCAGATTTCCAAAAGAATCTGGAAGCATCTCCAAACTTGTGCACCCACTTAGATAGATATTTTCGAGGCTTGTCAGATTTCCAAAAGAATCTGGAAGCATTTTCAACCTCGTGCACCCACTTAGATCGATCTCTGGGAGGCTTGTCAGATTTCCAAAAGAATCTGGAAGCATCTCCAAACTTGTGCACCCATTTAGATGGATCTCCAATCTTGTGCACCAATTTAGATGGATCTCTGCGAAGCTTGTCAGATTTCCAAAAGAATCTGGAAGCATCTCCAAACTTGTGCACCCACTTAGATTGATATTTTGGAGGCTTGTCAGATTTCCAAAAGAATCTGGAAGCATTTTCAACCTTGTGCACCCACTTAGATTGATCTCTGGGAGGTTTGTCAGATTTCCAAAAGAATCTGGAAGCATCTCCAAACTTGTGCACCCACTTAGATAGATATTTTCGAGGCTTGTCAGATTTCCAAAAGAATCTGGAAGCATTTTCAACCTTGTGCACCCACTTAGATCGATCTCTGGGAGGCTTGTCAGATTTCCAAAAGAATCTGGAAGCATCTCCAAACTTGTGCACCCACTTAGATCGATCTCTGCGAGGCTTGTCAGATTTCCAAAAGAATCTGGAAGCATTTTCAACCTTGTGCACCCACTTAGATCGATCTCTGGGAGGCTTGTCAGATTTCCAAAAGAATCTGGAAGCATCTCCAAACTTGTGCACCCACTTAAATTGATATTTTGGAGGCTTGTCAGTTTTCCAAAAGAATCTGGAAGCATCTCCAAACTTGTGCACCCACTTAGATTGATATTTTGGAGGCTTGTCAGATTTCCAAAAGAATCTGGAAGCATCTCCAAACTTGTGCACCCACTTAAATTGATATTTTGGAGGCTTGTCAGTTTTCCAAAAGAATCTGGAAGCATCTCCAAACTTGTGCACCCACGTAGATCGATCGTTTGGAGGCTTGTCAGTTTTCCAAAAGAATCTGGAAGCATCTCCAAACTTGTGCACCCACTTAGATCGATATATTGGAGGCTTGTCAGTTTTCCAAAAGAATCTGGAAACATCTCCAAACTTGTGCACCCACTTAGATCGATCTTTTGGAGGCTTGTCAGTTTTCCAAAAGAATCTGGAAGCATCTCCAAACTTGTGCACCCACTTAGATAGATCTTTTGGAGGCTTGTCAGTTTTCCAAAAGAATCTGGAAGCATCTCCAAACTTGTCCACTCACTTAGATTGATATATTGGAGGCTTGTCAGTTTTCCAAAAGAATCTGGAAGCATCTCCAAACTTGTGCACCCACTTAGATAGATCTCTTGGAGGCTTGTCAGTTTTCCAAAAGAATCTGGAAGCATCTCCAAACTTGTGCACCCACTTAGATCGATCTTTTGGAGGCTTGTCAGTTTTCCAAAAGAATCTGGAAGCATCTCCAAACTTTGACAGCGACCTAAATTGATCCGTCGGAGATTTGTGAGACTCCCGAAGGAGTCTGGTAGCATCTTCAAACTTTCACATCCATACAGATCGATCTCCTGAATATTTGTTGAAAGCATCTTCGAAGATCCTGGACGCGTCTCCAACTTTTCGCAGCTATCCATATACAAAACTCGGAGATTTCTCAAATTCCACACAGAATCTGGAAGCATCTTTAATTTTTCGCAAGAAGACAGACTTAGAAATTGGAGATTTGACAAATTCCCCAAGGAATCTGTGAGATTAAGCAAACTTTCACAATACTTCAGATCGAGATATTCGAGATTTGACAAATTCCCAAGGGAATCTGGAAGATAATTCAACCTCTTACACCTCTCCAGACTAAGATATTTGAGATTTGACAAGTTCCCCAAGGAATTTGGAAGATATTCCAAATTCTCACATCCTTCCAAGCAGATGTGTTGGAGATTTGTCAATTTACCCAAATCTCCAAAGCCGGTGAAACTTTTGCAATTTCTTAGTATTAGATATTTCAACGAGCAAAGATCGTAAAATTCTTCTGGCAATGCTGTTCTTAGAAGAGCCGAATAAGAAGCAGACGGCTGTTGAAGGCGCAGTACAACGTCCGGCAGGAAAACGTCTCGGAGCACGGCGTTTCGTAGCACAATCTTTTGAAGGTGCTTCAACTGTCCTATTGACTTCGGAAACTCTAAAAGTGGAGCATCAATAATCAATTCCTCCAACTGCAAAGGCGCCTGCATTGTTCACACATCCCTCATCATAAGAAAAAGAAAAAGCATCCTGATTCCCATTTATAAATTACTACAGCTACATCTACGTACCTGTTGTTCCTCCCACAATCTTTCTAATCTTTTCCCGGAAACTTCTAAAACTCTTAAATCCCGCATCGGAATCCAAGAAGGCAGGGAATCGAAGGGACACTCCTTCCAGCGAAGCCATACGAGCTTTGGTGAGCGCACCGAAGGTAAGATGCGTTCAACATAACAGCCTTGAGTATCCATAAGTTGTAATTTCCTGATCCGCGACACTTCATGACCTGCTTCATTCAATGACGACAACTCCTTGCTGCAAATTCCGCGCACTTCTGGATTTACCTATTCGGATTACAAAAACAATAGATAGTATGGCATTTTTAAAAGCAGGCTTACTTGGAATACGAAATCTTGGAAGTTGCTAACATATTCAAAAGTTGCGATGAACGAAGCACTTACAGATGGTGATTCTTCCAACAGATCACGAAGTCTCTCTCCGGAATTCCAAACACGATGCGAGTGCACTTCAGTATCGGCAATATGTCTCCCCAAGTCCCTGAGGTGATCATGCATTCTTATTTTTTTATCTTCACAGAATATGTCAGCGCTGAAGTCAAAAGTAGCAGGGAACCGCTTCAGTGGTGGCACTGGCATGTGAACCTCTACAAGGCATTTGTACTGGAGATTTCTGAAGCCTGACAAACCTTGCCAACCTGATCCGTTCCATATTTTTATCCACTTATCCATATCTTCTCCTATTGCAAAACAAGCGATATCTAAAAATATTTGCTGCTCCTTTTCACTCAGGGAGTCATAACTAATTCTAAGTTTTGCCTCTATGTCATCAGGTAGTGTTTGGCTAAGTCCATCCAGTACCTCCTGCCAAATACATTGGTCATCTTCGCCATAAAGACGAGACCCAATTACTTTCAGCGATAGCGGTAATCCATCGCAGGCCTTTAAAAATTCATCTACCAAATTTTCATATTTTGGCGGTGGATCTAACTGAGAGAAGGCATGCGAGCAGAAAAGCTGTAGGGAGTGTATACTATTGAGTCCCCTAAGGTGATAGATGGATGACTCTGCAATTCCTGCTCTTATAAGTAAACCCTTGTCACGGCTTGTAAACAGTATCAAACTCTTTGGATGAACAACATCCTTAATCGGCAAGAAGGCATCTAGTTGATCTGAATGGTCTACATCATCTAATATTAAAAGAACTTGACAAGCTGAGAGATGCTTTTTAAAATGCCCTTTACCTTCGTCCCACCGCTCAATTTTGATAGTTACACCTTTCAGTTCCTCAATTAGCTTAATCTGTAGAGAATGTAAAGAGTTTCTGGCTGCATTTTCCCGCACATCGAACAGAAAGGAAGATGCTCCATATTCTGATCTATGACGATTAAAATACTCTTTGGCAAGCGTGGTTTTTCCGATTCCACCAGCACCCACGATCCCCACAACTTTGGCCTCCGGGGGCCCTTCCTCATGCGATAGCACTGTAGTTTGAAGCTCTTGCATTTTTTCTTCTAAACCCGTTGGAAATTTTGCCACATCCAACAGTGGTTTTGGAACCCTCTCCAGCACGGTCTCTATGACCTTCTCCAAGAGCTCTTCATTGTTGCTGAATAATCATTGAGAAGTAAGATAACAACTGTGAAAACCCTAACTAAGCTGTTATGTAACTATCAAGCAAACAAAATACAAATTACAGATTGGGATAGTGGCAGATGCTTACCCCTTAAAGGCATCCAAATCAAAGCCGCTTATTTTCGCCACACGACGAAGAGCGTCTCTCCATTTCTGAATGGTCTGCAAATCATATCGCTTCTTCTCTTCGTGGATGCGAAGGGCTTCCGTGTATCTTCCTGCATACTGGAGTTCAGAAGGGTTTATGTTGTAAAACACTGGAAGAATAACAGCAGCCCTCGACTCCATGGAAGTAACCATGAGGACGAGTTCTTCGAGGCACCATTTGGACTCTGCATAACGTGGAGAGAATATCGCGACATGGACAGAGGCGACTCCAATAGCTGCTTCTATTTGGGGGAAAATGTCGCATCCAGCCTTCATTTCTGGGTCGTCCAAAAATACTCGCAATCCAGAGCAAGTAAGGCGATGATAGAGATCCTTGGCAAAAGTGGCCTTAACATCAGGCCCGCGATGGTTGAGAAAAACGTCATAGCCGGGATAGGGAGCCGAAGCAGGAGAGGCCATGGAGGAAGAAGATGCCATTAGAAGTGGTATTTGATAGAAATCAGAGCGAGATGAAGTGAATGCAATGAAACAGAAAGCCAAACGCAGAGAGTTGTCTTCTCAGCTTTCCTTCCTTCAAAAGAAAAGCAGTCCGACTTTTTGTGATGCCAAAGTTGCAGGCGCTCCAATTATTTCATATCGTAGAGGAAATTCGTGCGAATTTCGTCCATAACTTTTACACAGATGCCAAAGTGCACGCGTTCCAATTTTTTCTTGTCGTATAGGAAATTTGTGAGACTTTCGTCCATGTGGACCAAAGATGTCATTTCATTTTCGGTGACTGAGATGTGTGAGGAAGGCGGTACACAAAGGAAATAGCGCATGTCGCAATTTGCAGATAGCCCTGAGCAATTTCCCCCTCCCCGGTCTGGTCTTTATCCTCGCCAACGGAGGTTTGCATTTACTCGCGAAACCAGGGGATACAGGCCCTGCGAAAATCGCGCATGCCCTAAATCCCTGCCCCTGCCCTTCGGAATTATCGCGTGGCCTTTAACCTCGCCGATGGAATTTGACGGCCAAATTCACCCGTCAAGTACGTACACCTATGGTGGAGTCCCCGTGTCAATTACTTCATTGAGCGTACAGGCGACGCGACATAAAGATGTTAGCACTTTATCTTGTTGAATACATACATGTGGATAAGATCCACAATGTCAAATATATTAATTAATTTTAAAGTGTTTACACTGCTCCATAAAAGATCAACCCTTTTTTTGAAAAAATGGACACTTACATTTCTCATAATAAAACACTA
>APFE030077569.1:43875-67779 GCA_000404065.3 Pinus taeda
TTAATTAAAATTAAGTTTTCTAATAAATTTTGTTTTGTAAAAGGTTGGGAATTTGATAAGGCCATAATTTTGTTTGGAAAATATTTTTCACTTAAATTTGACATTTTGTTTTTCAAAAATTATGATAGGAGTGTTTGAATCTTTGTTTTGATGGTGGAAATAGATTCAACATCATAAAAAATATTTGAGGTGCCCAAAGTCATGAAGCTTGATAGTTATAACTTATATTTCCTAAAATCTATACCAAAATTTTCACTATTTTCCAGACAACATTGTGACCTACTTAGACTACTCTATTTGATATGTATTCAAGTTCTAGGAATTGTATGATATTCAAGTTAACTATGAGATAAAAATGAAGTAGTTCATAAAATCAATGTTAAAGTGAATTTATATATAATATATATAATATATATATATATATAATATATATATATAATATATATAATAATAATTTTTAGTGTAAAGTATGACTTGAGTGGGTTTAATATTTAAGAACATGTGTTTTCTCATAAAAGGTCATAATTTCAAAGTTTCGATTTAGAGGCGGGGTAGAGTATGTACACTTCCATAGACTTTATCAAGCATTAAGGTGAGTCCCTTATCCCACAAATAAAAGGTTCATATACCAAACCATTCTACTATCTAACTTGGTCATATCTTTAATCGTTACTAGTATAGATCCATCTTAACCACTGATGTAGCAAATTTTACTAGTATAGATCCATCTTAACCACATATGTGGCAATCCTCTAGAACTATCAAATCTTTTAAGGTGTAATGAAAATTGTTTGTATCTACAAAGATTTGATCCCTCTCATTGCTTGATAGATTTGTACTCTCTCTATCTCTCTACACACATGATGTAAAATTTTTCATTGTTTAAATTACATTTTTTGAATGTATAAATGGATTTAATGTCTTCAAAATCCCCTTGGGATTTGAATTAAGTAAATTACATGGTTTAACACAACAAATATTTGATGGATTTTAAACAAAAAAATATTTTACTTAACATAGAAAATTTAATATTTTATTTGATTTCAATTACATGATTTAGATACTACTTAATAACACTATCATCACTGTTTGAGCTACCCCATTGGATAAATGCATGTGAATATTATTTAACCCTACATCTTGATTTTTTTATTTATAACTTACATTATTAAATGCAACATATTAATTTTATATTTAAAAAAATTGTAAGCTTGGTAGGAGTCTTCGATTTTCAAGTTTACATGTCTATTATTCACCCCGCTATGGGGGAGGGTAGCACAAGGTTCGAACCCAATATCTCTAGTTTAGTGAGACTTCATTCCATGATCATCGCCACTTGAGCTACCCGAGGCCGACTAATTTTATATTAAAAATTTGAATGAAGTACATATCTCTTTTTTATTATTTTTATTATGAAGTAATTGAACATTTTTATTCTTTTTGTCACTTAAAATATTTTGCTATTCACACACACACACACAGACACTTGAGAGAGAAAATATAATATTTTATTTTTCTTTTAAATACAATTTTTCTCTCTAAATTTGTTATAAAATATTTCACTTAAATATGTGACTTATATGGATATGAATATTTTTATTTTTAGCTTACAATGACATCTAGTCCTTAATGGTTTTTAATATCATTTATAGTGAAACTAAAGATAATCAAATCTTACCTAAACATGGTATATTCATTATTATTTTGTATTTTACCTGATTTTCCATATTTGATTTAGAGAATATAATGCACTCTAAGTTGAATTATATATAATATATATAATATATATAATATATATAATATTATATATATATATCTTTGTTATTATATTTAAATATAAATTGATATTACTGAATGTTAAAATAGTTTTATTTATAGTTTTCCTTTCATTAGGTATTAAAATATTTTATTATAGTGAAGGCGGATAATAATAATAATATTAAAAAAAAATTAAAGTTTATATAAAATTATGTTAATGGATTTGTAATTTTAGAGTATTTATTTATGAATGAGAGTAACAATTAAATATTTTCAGCACATCTCCGTCTACTAAAGAAATAACTGAGAATGTGAATTATTGATGTTTTCATATGTTTTTTTAATTAAAACTAACCAAATATGTATATTCATTTTTTCTTTTTATTATAGTCAATATTTTTTTTATATTTATAGAATTTATAAGGGATGAGATAGGCTATGCAAAAATTGTCCATGCCATAAATCCCTTGAGAATTATTTCAATATCCATCTCCATTGCATATTTTATCTCGGCAACAAATCTAGCAAGAATAAGAGCTCAATTTCTGTTTGTTGCACTTTATTTCGCTAGATCTGTTACAGATCATTCTTCGTGTAATATTTACCAGTGATTGAACTACAGTGATGATGAAGATGAAGTTGAGATATGCAACCATTTTTTCAATATCTCGACCAAGAAAGCCTTTTTGGAGAGCCACAAAGAGATGGAAGGTAAGTATTATATATCTTTTATTTGATTGGAAGAAGTCTACATGATTATTTTTTCTAATTTTTCCATTGCTTCTGCTATCTATAGCTTTGTTTGATATTAGTTTCAATAAAGGTTGGATCCATTTTAAATTTGGACATAGCTTATTATAAGATCTAGACAAGATGCATATTTAATTTTTAAATGGTTCTAGGTTTTGAGGCCGTGAAGCGAAAGGCTTAGTAGTTCTCACTTTGGTTTAGCAAGTTTGCACTAACATTATAAGAAGTTAGGATCTACCATTTGATGAGAAGAGAGTTTCTTATTCCCCTGTAAATTGTCATTTCTAGTTATAGCGAGTAATGATGAACCCTTTTGGTTAGAAGTAAGAAGCCATTTGGAGCTGCAACTAATCACATCAAGTTTTGTCCTCGAGTTTCTCATCCACTGCTTGTCCAACAAAACACTTCAGCATGTCATGTGTCAAAAATTTGAAAACAAAATTTGAAAAAGGGGTTTAAAATGGAGTTAAAATTGATCAAACAATCGGTTCAAAGCTAATGTCAAATAACCATTAATCATTGTTGACGCAACTCAATTTTCTGACATATGCATTGTTATTATAGCATTTTTTGCAAGCTTTTCAGCCTTCATTGGATATAATGTTCATTGTTTAACATTTCCTTCTTTGAAATATTTTCTTGACTTTTAGGGGTTATGGGTGAGGGTTTATTGATGTTGTAAACCTATCCATTACAAGAATAAGGGTAACATTCATTGCAATAGACATAAACGTGGTTTTAGATGAGCAATATTAAACTTATAATGTTGTTTGCATATGATGAGATGGATTCATCAATCATTTTTTTTTAAGATTGGTCATAGGTTCAATATATGGATTCATCAGCTTCCTTTTACCTCTCTTTTTTCTTTTCACCTTTGTGGCAGGCTCAAGAATGTGGATCTTTTTAATTTTACCATTTTCAAACATCTAGATAATGTGAGTTTCTGTGAGTTTCTTGTGTGGTTCTGAAAAGGGACCGAGAAGAAAGAGTGTTGGTCCCTTCCTTCTAATTAGATGGCACCATTTTAGTTCATTATTACTATGAATGCTTAAAATGAAAAAAAAATGTTCATAACAATAAAAAATAAAACCATTCTAGGCCTAAAATATTTTTTTCTGGATTATTTTCCAGTGAAAATGGATTTCACTGTGGGACTTGAGCCTTGCCATTAAGGCTTAAGTTGAATAAAATAATCTTATAACTTTTGTAGACTTGATTTTCATGTTCATTGCATCTTTGAATAACAAGTAGTGATGTGATTTTTGCATGAAAAGACAAGTAGTGATGTTTTTGGTTTTAAATTTGAAAGAAAACTTGCAATGATATGACAACTAGATTTCTTAAAGCTTGATTATTGCTTGAATTGGCTATGTGAGAACAAAGTAGACCTTAGGAAGTTAATTGTATTTTGTAACTCAAACAAAACATAATCACTTGTTACTTTTGGTTTTGATTTCTATAGACTACAATAGTGTTTTTATCATTCATAACCGCACTCATAAATTCTTCATCCTTATTTAGTTGTAACTTTCATTTACTTATATACATGGTTTTTTTGTACACTTTGATCATTAGATTAATGTTAATCTAGATTCTACAATTATCTTTGTTTTTTAATGGAAATTGGGGCGACCTTAGTCAGGATAGCATTTTATTGGAGTTTTCCTAGCTCATGGTTCTTTTGATATAACTGCATAACTGGTAGATATATTTTCTCATTACTTTCCAATTAATGAAGTAACTTTGATTATGTTAAAGCTCAATATTGGCATGATTTTTTTTATCAATTCTAAAACATATTCTTGTGTCCTCATTAACTATTGAAACTATTTTGGTGGAATATTTTCGTTCGCTTGGGATGGAATGACATGGATTTAATTATCCTTTTTATCCCATGTTTTTTTGCAATATTTATTTACAATGTAATCTACATATTTTCTAAGTTTAACCTTTTTAATGACATGATGTAGACAAGACTTTAAATGTATGGTGCTCGGTTTCATTTGCAAGGATATAGGAAGGGTCACCTAGAATTCATTTCCCTCAATACTTGAGATTTTATACAATTTCTATCTAGATGCCTATCAACACTTCAAGATGTTGCTGGTTTAGATCTACAAGACTGGGAGGTAACTATTTTTGATGTGTTTTTTTTAAATTTACGTTATGTATTTAGTGTTTGAAGCACTAATATAAAGTTTCTCAACCTATTGTTTCATCTCTGAACTTGGTTCTTCTTATTGTTCGCCCATTGTTGGTTACAAATTAAAATATGGGAAATGTATTTAAAATAGTCTTTGGTTGATATATCAGGAATTCCAAACTAGTTGTTTATAACTTGGGACCATGCTTCAATTTCTAATGGTGTTCCTAAAGGAGGTCTAAGGTTACCACTAAGTGAGTATTTTATCTATAGGGAAAATGATTGTGGAACTCATATTAGTATTTTTATTAGCACTATAAAATGCAGAACATCTCGGCCAATAATCCTTATTCTAGGTAAGACCCATTAAAGTTTCAATTAATTATAGGTAAGTATTTGATTATGTTTTTTGGGTTTGAACTTCAGTGTGATAACTTTGTTGTGCATGGAATGGGGATTTTAGAAGTTCTTATTAAGGGATGTGAAGAGAGCCATAAAGAGAGATCAAAAGTATGCAGTGCAGGTTATAAACGTGTATGCCATAGGCTATAAACCTCTACACCACTGGATTTCACATGTCTAAGAATGTGATAGGGAAATCATAGCACAAGGCAGAGGGAAAAATAAACTATTACCATTATCATAACATCACTAACAGAGGACATCCGGGTAGGGAATCCTTGAAGCCATCAATGAGAAATAACATGACTTAGGTAGGAGGCACTCCATATGTATATGATGGAACCATGAAATCCACTGCTCCATCCATTAAAAAAATTGAGAGAGAGCTTATGGGATCTCATCTTGCATTCATTCAATAGCGAACACTGAAAAATTTGTTGGGAAATTTATGCAAAATGATTCAACTTGTAAGTACTATTTGTGAAAGACAAAAAAGTTGTATCCATTCAATAGTGAACACTAAACGTAAAAGGACAAAATTTTTGCATCCATTCAAGAGTGAACACTGAACAATTTGTTAGGAAATTTCTACAAGTACTATTTGTGAAAAGACAAAAAATATTGGAAGAGCTTTGATTTGATCAATAAATCCAGAGCTTGGTATTTAGTAATTGTACCATTCTTTAATGTATTGATGTTGTATCTGTGGTTGCAAATGCATGCATTTTCCCGCAAGGTTGGGACTGTGTTGTTTTATGACAGGATTCAGACTTGCCCTAACTTGGATGGATGCATGTATGATTGATTGTATTGCAATATTTGATAAAGTATGCCCTTTTACAATTTTCATTCTTGGTGGACTTTGCCACTCTAGGAAATAACTGGTTCACAGTTCACTCTACTAACTTTGGATGTTCACAACTCACTCTACTCACTTTGGATGCCCTTCATGATGATGTTTTCTTAATTTTTATTATAATATGTGCCTCGTTATTGTTAACGATTATATGCTTACCACATTTCTATGATTATTGTTCAATACGATTCAAATAAAATTAAAAGTTTTATTAATATAATTTAAATCAAATATGAGAAAATTCATGATAATTTTAATAATGTTTAATATTATTTTTTAATTATTATTATATATTTGCACGAAAGGTGTTTCCTCTGCTGGGTTGTGGTGGGAAAACACTATTCACCCCATCCAAACCCCACACTCCATTAGACATGGGCAAGCCAATGAGATTTTTAATCATTATTTTGAAATTCAAAAGTGGCT
Source organism: Pinus taeda (assembly GCA_000404065.3). NCBI lineage: Eukaryota > Viridiplantae > Streptophyta > Pinopsida > Pinales > Pinaceae > Pinus > Pinus taeda. The sequence continues at coordinate 50,214 of APFE030077569.1, forward strand.
CTAACATCCTCCAGTCAATCTTTGTTTGATCTCTGTCTGGTTAGTTTCTTTTCTAGCTCTTTGAAGTTGTCATCCGAGTTGTATGACCCAATTAGTGAATGCAAGCGTCTGATAAATTGGATCAAAGTGTGTTCTAAGTATGGTTACCTCAAGGTTGACTTCGTTTTCTCAGTGTAATTACTGTTTTGTTTCCAGATAAGACTAAATTTTGATGAAATGCACCAGTTGTAGTTGGAGTTATGATAATGAGAAAGATCAACACATGGATCTTGGGCAGAGTTCATTGAATGTTTCATAGGCTACATGTGGCTCTCATTAGAGTTCCTTCTTAAATACTTATTTGAGTTGGTGGAGCTTAGATTTCATAACACTTCCTAGCTTATTTCAAAATTTATTCCCTATTTTCATGAAATATTGTCCCAATTTTCATTGTGGAACGTATGGTGAGAATGGTTACGTTTTCTTCAGATTAATCCTGGTTCAAGTATAAAAGGACTTATCTTAATAGAATACGTTATGTTGGGTGCCAAATTTTACATTTTTGTTATTGAAAGTCAACTGAAGAATGTGGCAATATGGCCTTATGTTTATTGTGTTTTTTTATTTTTCAGTTTTCGTCTGCCAATCATGTACAAGGGATTTTTCTCTTATTCTCACAAGATAGGAGAAGGCATGTTATGTATGTTCATTAATTAACACTTAATGAGTAACTTCCACGGGATGTGAAGTTAATTTCATTAGTATTTTAACAAGTTAAAAATATGTACTCTATTTACTAATTAAAAACTTCTTTATGAGGTTTTCATGTAGAGTTTTAGCAATAGTGTGACATGTAAACCTAATTTTGATCACTAAAAAAGGCTCTGTTGGTAGTAATGTCTCCCATGTTTCCAAAAAGTGAAACATAAGTAAAGGGTGCTTGGGCTCCCAAGATAGCATCGATTGAATTATTCTCATTTCTAACAGGACCTCTGAGAACAATAGAGTCTAGTGAATCATTGCAACATCTTACCTTTCTGCATATATGCTATAACAACAAGTTTCATCTACATGAAAAATCCTTTACAACAAAGATATAATCTATAAAGTCTGATATGGACATTAATGTGGTTCCCAGGCTTGAAAATCTAATATCAACAATGTCAATGAAAATGTGGATGAAAAACAAGACAATTTACAAAGCTTACTAAAAAATAGCACCGAAGGGATTCTACCATCATGGAACCTGTAGGAACACTCTTTCAAACATTGTCCAATGCTTCTATAATATTGTCTATACTTATAGTCTCTGGTTTCTCATCCTCTTTCTGGTCATTCTTTTTATTTTTAATACCACAAACTCCCTTTCATTCCTTCAATTCTAATTATAAAATGAACATCCACCTTGTCCTTATCAATGATCAACATCACACTCTATTGCAACCATAGATTTCACATCAAATGTATTCATGGTTTTAAAATATACCCAGATTCAAGACTCATTAATCCAAGGGTAAACTGAAGTGTGGCAAAATATAGAAATGGAAGACTCGTCAATCTTTTAGGGTGGATTACAGTGTGCACTACACCTCTCGACAATTTTAAGATGAATCTCCATCTGAACATTTTAAGATGGAATTGGACAAGTGACATATTGATTAGGGACAAAAAAGTACTAGCGATATTTAATATATTTATTTTTGAAATTTATTTTATTAACTTAATTTTAGAAGAATGTATTACAATGTAAAAATTTCAACAACTGAAAATTTCAACACCTGAAAATTTCAACACCTTAGATTTCACCAACTCAGAAAATTTTGCCCTGAAAAATTTTACTGATCAAAAAGATATTATTTTCTGCTTAGTTGGCTGATAGCTTAAACAAAAATCTGAGTACATTTGAACCAGTGGACTCTTGGAACCTTTCAAAAAAATAAAATCTCACTTTTATTATGAAGTGGAGCACTATGCATATGTTCCTAAATTTTTAATATCAGAAGGCTACTAATGATCTTTTGACATAGAAGAAGATTCTATATAATTTCCTCCACCATATTTAACTACTAAGTCTAAAGATAAAAGGCTTGAAGCACAGGCAACCAACATGGATCACAACTAAAGAAAACTAACACAGGTATCAATTGGTCAAGTGTTGAACTAACAATAGCCAAAGTGTCCTATGAAATAATCAATTTTACAAGTGGATTGAAACATGCACATACCATCTGGAGATATAAAGACTGAAGCACAAGCAGCCAACATGGATCACAATTGAAGAAAACCAACATAATTATCAATTTGTGAGAGAGATTGACTAACTGCAACTAAAGTATCCTATGAAATAATCATATTTGTAGGTGGTTCAAAACTTGCAGTTACCATAACTGGTGGAAAAAGGTGCATTTTTGGCTTCCTATTTAATCAAATGACCTATACTGAGATTCAGGGTGAAATAAAGTTAGAGCCCAAAGAAAAATACAAATTTTATAGGCAACAAATTCAACATAGAGTGTGAGAATGTTGAGTGTACTGAAACAATCGGTAATGCAATTCTAGTGGGTATACCAAAAAAATTGAAGCAAGCACATTAGTTGTCCACTCTATAACCTTAAGCCATGTAAATCATTGATAAAAAACTAGAAGAGTGAGATAAAAAATAAAAAAACTCAGTTTCACTTCCAAAGCCTTATACTGGCTTGAGGAGATATTCTTTCTCAAGACCTAATCTAAGTTAAGGTACCTCCAAGAAAACATTTGTTCCTATGTTAATTTGTTGTTGCGGAGGAAACATGCATCATTGACAAATTCATCTCCAAAGTGAATGATATGAATAGAAAATGGCATCAACCCATGATATTCATCCACCCATGTTATTCATCCACCCATGGAATCTACCCATGGTATTGTAAGTGACATCCACCCATGGTATTCATTCACGCATGGAATTGACCTGTGGTATTGTGACATCCACCCATGGAGTTGACCCATGGTATTGTAACTGAAAAAGACTATAAGTAACAAGTCGCATTTTGTAAAAGGATAGTTGGTCCGCCACAATGTAGATTTTACAACTGTTCTCTGTTTTAATAAAAAAAATCTTTGTGGTTTTATTTACTATGTGTTCTATCATTTTCTTTCTAGCATTTCAATTCTTCAGATCTTGGGGGCCTCCCCCACAAGATCCATTTCAATATTTTAGATCTTGGGAGCCTCCCCCCAAGATCTGGATCAGTGGTATCAGAGCAGGTTATGATTCCATGGGAAAGAGGTTTTGATGCATATTTCAATTTCAAATTTTGCAGAAATATTCAACAAACTTTAGGCATGTGCTACGTCCTCCACATAATATTTTCTTGGGCTAAGTGGGAAGAATTTATTTTGTTTGTAGGAATGTTTTTGGGCAGAGAGTTTGCAGATCAGATCTGAAATTTTTGATTCAAAATTTACAACAAAAAAAAAAATAGTAGATATAGATTCCTTGTGACAAAATACCCAAATTCAAAAAAAAAATCGGTTGAATTGGATTCCGGATGAGGGAGATATCGTTGATTTAAAATCAACTATGTTGCAGAAATGTTTCTGATGACAATTCGTAGATGGCAGCTCTCCTATATTTTTTGTTGCAATTTTGGTGCATAATTTTAGAACATTGATTGTATATCTAAGCTCTTGAAAAATTGTTGCATTTCAAAAAAAAAAAATTGGTCGAATCGGAGTTCGGATGTGGGAGATATCGTTGATTTAAAATCAGTTATTTTTTCAGAACTTTTGTGATGATGGAAAAGTTGCAGCGTGAATATGAGAATCTAGAGTGTCCAGATAAATATTTCCAACACATAGGAAGATGCAAAATTGTCATTATGTTTCCAAAACTAGGTTATAATATATATCCTGAGTTATGTCCATTTTAATTCTGGAGAAGCGTTCGGAGCGAGTTCCTTTTGGAGACGTGCCCTCCCACCCCAATTTAGTAGGCACCTACTTCACATTCATCAGTTTTAGCATAGCAACATTCAACTTGGGTTCTTTGGAGACGTGCCCTCCCACTCCAAGGTATGTAGGCACATGCTACTTCATCAACAACCAACATCACGGTTATGGGTCAACTGCACAAAATCCTTGTCATCGAAGTCAATTTGCTAGGTCGCACACTGTTAGCATCACAGTTGGTCACAAGCATTACAAGGTTCTCTATCCTCAGATCTTTGTTTTTCATGGTTATGGGTCAGCCACAAATCCACACTTCATCGAAGTCCATTTTCTAGGCCACACACTGTCAGTATCACAGTTGGCCACAAACATTACAGGGTATCTCTATCCTCGGATCTTCATTCATCATGGTTATGGGTCATCCACAAACCCACACTTCATCGAAGTCCATTTGCTAGGCTGCACATTATCAATATTACAATTGGTTACAATCATTACAGGGTATCTCTATTCTCAGATCTTCGTCCATCATGGTTATGGGTTAACCACATAAAACCCTTCTCTTCAGTGGCTCTTCATATTCAACAAAGGATTTGCAAGAGGGAACTTCACGCAATGGGGACCATTGCTTCTTAAGGAGGGAGGAATGATCCAAATAGAAAATGGCATCAACCCATGGTATTCATCCACCCATGGTATTGTAAGTGATATCCACCCATGATATTCATTCACCCATGGTATGGTATTGTGATATCCACCCATGGTATTCATTCACCCATGGAATTGACCCGTGGTATTGTAACTGAAAAAGACTATAAGTAACAAGTCGTTTTTTGTAAAAGGACAGTTGGTCTGCCACAATGTAGCTTTTACAACTATTCTCCATTTTAATAAAAAAATTCTTTGTGGCTTTATTTACTGTGTGTTCTATCATTTTATTTCTAGCATTTCAATTCTTCAGATTTTGGGGGCCTCCCCCACAAGATCCATTTCAATATTTTATATCTTGGGGGCCTCCCCCCAAGATCCAGATCAATGAAATTCCATTTTAATCCGTTGATCTGATTATTAATGTGACAGGGAGGTGAATCATCCAAAAGAAAGAAAACGTAGGCATCACATATTAAAGCAACTTCCAAGCTACAAAAAAGAATACACTCTGTATACATGTTATAAAATGTGCCACTGTGCATACAAAGTAGTTATAAAATGTGCCACTAGGTCTTTGATCACAATAATATGAATATTTAAATAAAATAAATGGAATTCAAACCAATACACCTCATCTAGAAAATACTTACAAATGTGGGATGCCATGTAACCAGATAAACATTAAAAATTTTAAACATTATCAACATCAAAAAAAGATATGGCACAAGTATTACTCATAATTTTATGAAGAAAAAATAAAGAACATGATAGAAGGAATAAGAAAAGCTTCAAAGTCTTGCCGGACATCGAAGTGGACCAAGATAATTGAGGGTTTAGTTAAGTGTGGGAATGATCTTTTCTTTAGGATGGTATGTACATGTCATGCCAAATTTTGCCACCTATTTTAGTACTCTCATCTCTTTGTTGGCAGATTTTGATTCAACAAGTTCTTCATATAGTGAATCTGATGCAGACAAGGCAACCTCTCCATGTGCAGGCCACAAGGTAGGATTTAATGAGCTTTGAAATATTAGTTATTTAAGAATACTAATGCACCTATTGTCTGATATGGCACATTGATATTTGCTTATCGATTTTCCTTTTGTATGCATGCATGTTGAAGAGTTTATGTATTATTGTAACAAGATTTCTAACGAGCTGAAAATGTCCCTCTGCATTGTTTTCCAACAATACCACATGAGAAAATATGCTCAGTGGTTATCTACCATCCCCAATGCCAAAATATTGCACAAGTGAAGTTTAATTAAACATACACTAAGAAAAACAATGTGAAAAATGAAAATATCAACAAACCTTAACCTGAAAAGAAAAAGTAACCGATCATTTTCAAGCTTGATTGCACAAAATAATATATCCCCACTCCTCTTATCGGTGTTCCTTTGCACCTTTCGATGCAATTGCTAGTTAGATTATTTTCATGGTGTGAAACGATTTCAAGTCATCGACCACAAAATCATAAAAATGATGGTACCATTAAGATCTCCATCCTTTCTCATTTTCAATACATGCTTTTATGATGAAGTCGACATGTCAATTACTTCAGGTGACGAGACATAAAGATGTTAGCACTCACAAGTCTTTCACTCTCTCATGTTTAATACATGTATGTTTATGGAACCCACAATGTCAAATACATGAACTAATTTCAAAATGTTTACACTTATCCATAAAAGATCAAACCTTGTTTAAAAAAATGGACCTTTACATGTTGAAGAATAAAACACCAACTTGTTTCCAAAGGGAAGTTTAATAGAACACATTGATAAATATAAATAATAAATAAATTTAAAAATAACAAAGAAAAAACTTTAATATTTTCTTTATTTATTTTTATTATTGATTTTAAAAGTTAAAATATTTTATTAATGATTCTTTATTTTGTTTTTTCATAAATTAAAGTTGGGAAAATTTCAAGTTGAAGATCAAAGAGGTCTATTAAAAAGATCAGATTCTATATACATTGTAAATTTATTTATATTAAAAATATAAATTATATTGCCAATTGATTTAGAGGTGTTCATATTTCTTTATATATTAAATGTTTTTGTTATAGAAAAAAATATATTTTTAAAGTAAAACTTATATTTATTATTTATTTTTAATCATATATATTTTATTTAGTCAAATTTTTAATACTTTTTTTAAGAAGTTGGGAATTGATATGGGTGTTGTATAAGATTATTTGAATATTTTTGTTGTTGGTGGAAATGGATTCAACGCCATCAAAAACCTTTGGGGCAACCAAAATTTTAAAGCTTGACAACTATAACCTAGATTTGCCAAAATTTCTACTGAAAATTTTACTATTTTTCTGGAAAAAATTGTAGCCTAGTTAGACTACTCTATTTAATATGTATTAAAATTCTAGGAATTTTATGATACTCAAGTTAACTATGGGATAAAAATGAAGTAGTTTGTTAGGTCCCTATAATATTAGTGTATTCCATCATTGTGATTGTCAGTGTAGCCCCCTTATTATTATTGTTGTGCCCATGTAGTCCCCATATTGTTAATATTGTGCCCCATAGAAGCTCACTATTGTTATTGTTGTGCCCTTCCATTATTATTGTTATGTTAGCTATGATTATATTGTGACCCCTTATACTCCTATATATATAAAGGAGGTTTTGTCATTTGAATAATCCAAGAATTGTTCATTTGTGTAATGTAAAGGAGGTTTCCCCCTCGAAGAGGCTAATTTTGAAGTTGTTGATCTATCTCTTCTTCTATTTTGTGATTTGGTTGCATAACATTTGGTATCAAAGCTTAGGGTTCTAGGGTTTCGCTTCTTCAAATAGGTCATCTTGGAATTTTCGCTATAATGTTTTTTTTTTCTACGAGGATTTAGAAGCTGAAATTTTTATGACAAGGAGATGAAATATTGATGAACTTCGTGTAAAAATTTTAGATCTTGGTTCACTATATTTTAGGAGATATGATTTGGTGAAGTTAGTGTTTTTGCAGGCTCCAAAATTCTGTCTCAAACAGGTGACCTAGGAAAAATCGTCCTAACTTTCATTTCAGGAATCGAATTTGAATTCTGTAAGAAGTGGTTGAAAGTGCACAGACTATAGTTTGTCATGTAGCGATTTCAGGGTTGAAGGTTGAAACAATGACATGTGGAACTCCATACAAGTTTTCTCTACTAAAGTAGTATATAATCAGGTCATTGTAGGAGATTGGGTATAACTCTTTCCTGAAGAATCCAATCTTGGTCTAAATTATGGGGTTGGAAAGAAGATTCAAAGGGCTACCACAAGACAAAATTTCAGATGTTGGGGATCTAAAATTACATGGCTACAATAGATTCCTTATCGAACTCCTACAAAGTGAAAAAAAAGGTTTGTAGTTTTTAAAATTTTCATAATTTTTTCTTGAAAAATTAGTTCGAAGTGATTCAAAGGGCATAATGAAGCATAATTATTATTAATTGATTCCCCAAAGAAAGAAAATGGAAACACCTAGTAATCGACCTGAAATCTCTACTATAACACATGAAGAAGAGGAAGAAATACACCATGATATATCAAAATTACGAGACCAAGTGCAACACATTTCACTCTCACAAAACATAATAGAAGCTAAGATGGATGGTTTAAAGAATGGCATGGAAGCTAACATCGATGTTTTGAAGAAGGACATGGAAGGTTTGAAGGAAGGTTTACAAATTTTCTACGATAAATGCTTCATAATGGTGAAAAGGTAGTAGAGGAAACTCATGATGACAATAAAATAAATATTAATCATGATTTCATAGACTCTAACATTGGATTGAAGACCCACCATATTCCAAAGATCGATATGAGGAAGTTTGATGACAAGGATCTCGTAACATGGATATTATAGATGGAGCAATATTTTGTTCTCCATAATGTTCAAAACATACAAAAGGCATGCATTGCACCTTTATATTTAGAACCCAATCAGTTTGTATGGTATCAATGGCTTTGCTCCCGTAAACAAATTTTCACTTGGTCAATTTTTATGGAGGAATTGATAACGCATTATGAGGATACAAAGAGAAGCACCTTCTTTAGCCAATTGATAAATCTCAATCAAAAGGGTTCAATGGTGGAGCACATTGAGGACTTCCAAAAATTGAATATAAAGGTAAATTATATTCCACATGAGCATAAGATTGATGTCTTCATATGGACTTTAAAAGATAAAATCCAACATGAGGTCCGCCTTTGGGAACCTGATTCATTGGAGAAGGCATTTAGGTTGGCAAGAAAAAATGAAAGCAAAATTATGGCAACAAGAAAGCCTACCACTCACAACTATAAAGGTGGAAGTCTTGTTGCTCCTAGCCTTCCACAGCCTACAATGTTTACACCACAACAAAAGAGAAAAACGGCTTTGTTGCAGTTGTGATAGAAAATACACTAAAGGTCATAAGTGTGTTGAGAATAAATTATTTTACAATAGATTATGAAGAGGAGGAAGAAAAGAAACAGGAAACGTCAAACATTAGGGGAATTTTGAGGAGTAAAATGGGCCTCCTAAGGAAATTACAAAATAATAGTGGAAATAATAGAATGAGATTAAATTACATCATCAAATTTTAGAGGGAAAAAAGAAAAAACTATTTTTACAACTCGTATTTTCAACTTATCTCCCTATGGGTTTACTCAAATTTTATGCGGAAACACTCATTGGATGTAGAATTTGATTCCTTATCCAAGAAGTACTAGGGAAAATTTTAGGGGCTAATATTTGCAGATGGGCTAATTTTCCATGCTTTTTCTAAAAAAAGGATTCACCAATTCCCATTTTTTCCTTAAACTCATTCGCCCAAATTTTACAATAAAACATTATTTCACCTTAAAAATCGCAGAAAAAATATAGAGACTATATAAAATCATTAGAATTTTGAATATTTTTACTAAAATATCAGCAAGAATTCTATAATTTTCATATTATGCAATAGTAAGATTCGCCAAGGTTTCTAATCTTTAAGATAAATTTCCATCCTTAAAATTTTCCCTGAGGAGTACCCATGTTGAATACTTTAAATGGACTCTACTACACGAAAAATCAGAAATACATGAGAAACGCGATTTCAATCATGTTTTTTCATGTATTTCTCATTTTTCGTGTAGTAGGGTCCATTGAAAGTATGCAACATGGGTACTCCATGGACGAGGAATTAAATTTTGCATCCGACGAGTACTCCGCCTTGAAATTTGGGTAAAATGTTAAGGATATAAGTTGAAAATACGAGTTGAAAAAGTTATTTTATTATTTTATTATTTTTTAATCTTTTTACTTTTTTACTCTAAAAGTGGTGAATCGTTCCCCATGGTTGACATACTCAGGAAGAAATGGATTATATGTCTAAAGTTCCATATGCATCAACAGTTGGAAGCTTAATGTATGCAATGGTCTGCACAAGGTCTGATATTGCACATGCAGTGGAAGTTGTAAGTAGGTACATGAAAAATCCAAGAAAATAACATTGGATGGCGGTGAAGTGGATTCTCAGGTATTTGAGAGGTACTGCAAATCAAGCATTATTCTTTGGTAGTTCAAACATTTCTCTACAAGGATATGTTAATGCAGATATGGTGGGTGATAGAGATAACAGGAGGAGCACAATAGAATATGTGTTTACTGTAGGTGGAACAACTGTTTGTTTGATTTCAAAACTACGAAGTGTTGTTGCACTCTCAACAATGGAAACGGAGTATGTTGCTGCTACAGAGACTAGTAAATAAATGATTTGGTTACAAAGGTTTCTGGATGAATTGGGTAAGAAGCAGGAGTTGGGCAGGTTATACAGTGGCAGCCAGAGTGCCATACATCTTGCAAAGAACTCTGCATTTCATTCCAAGACTAAACATATATAGCTTAAGTACCATTATAGTCAGTGTTGGAAGATGGACAGTTGAAGCTGGAAAAGATACACACTAGCCAAAATCTTACAAATATGTTAACAAAAGTTGTAACCAGGGAGAAACTGAGATTCTACTCGGTTTCAATTGGTATTTACGTATGATGAAGAAGATGAGAAACAGCCAGGTCCAAAGTGGAGTCATTGTCCAGCAAATGAAGTAGCGGTGTAGTTGTTATAATCAGTCTCCAAGTGGAAAATTGTTGGGTGTGGAGCATGATTATCTTCTTTATTCATAGGTATCACCGCATTGGACCCCAGTTCCTAATGTTGCGGCAACTCTTCCTGTAATATTTGCACTACAAGGGGGGTCTAGTGGGGTGCTGCAATCCTTGGGAGCCCCCCCCCTGGCGGGGGATCGAGGGCAGTGCCCCTGAAGCTAAAAATAGATGTAAAATTGTCTTGTAAAATGTGGTAATTTCGTAGTCAATCTGGGCTATTCATTAGGCAAAGATCTGACAGTAGAAGTTATGTTTAATTTAGGGTTTTTCCCTAGAAGACAACCCCTCATAATATATGAGGGAATTGTATTACATCTATGTAAGATCTGTATTCTGAGTTAGAAAGAGAGAGGATATTGTGTGAGAGCAAAGAGGGAATTACAACAGATTTGCTGTAGGTGTATCTCTTCAGTTTGATGGATAATATAAAAGGAAGGACTGACTGTTTCCCATGGACGTAGCGCAAATTGGGTGAACCACGTATATCTGTGTCTCTCTTGTTTTATGTGTTTTATGTGTTTATATTTCTATAATATATTTGATGTGTTCCATTGCTTTGTAATATATAATTTTCCAACACCGTGCTCAACTCTTGTGGGCATGAGACTTCTGATTGGCCACTTCTCTACAACAACGACCCAGAATTCGGACATGCATACAAGACATTCTTGGAGGGTCAACAAGTTCCAGATTTTCACCTCCAAGATGCCCTTGTATGCCACTTGGGACACTTTTGTGTTCCTTCAAGCGAGCGAGCGAAGATGATTTGGGAAGCGCACTATAGTTGGGCCGTTGGGCTTTTTAGGGTAGAGAAAAAGGTGGCAGTACTACAGAAGTATATCTATTGGCCGGATCTTTGACAAGATTTTGGGAAGTACATCAGATCCTGTACTACCTACGCCATTACTAAACTGACCATTAAGAAGCAGGCCTCTATACTCCGTTGCCTATCCCTAGTCGACCTTGGGAATCCATTTCCATGGATTACATGTCAGACCTTTCTTCTACTAAGCATGACAACGACTATGTTTTTGTGATTCTCGAAGATGGCCATTATGGCGGCCTGCAAGAAGAATATCACAACATAAGCCACTTCTAAACTCTTCTTTGGACGAGTGTGGGTACACTTTGGGATCCCAAAATCTATCATCTTAGATCGGGATAGCAGGTTCCTGAGTACATTTTGGTCTAGTCTCTAGTTAATGTTGGACACCAAGCTCACTAAGTCCACAACTTTCTATCCCCAAACTGATGGCTAGACAGAGGTCGTCAACAGGATGATTGTACATATTCTGCGCATATACAACTCAAAGCATCCATGCATATGGGATGAGAGCCTCCCCTATGTCCAGCACATCTATAACCGATCTCTCCATAACTCGATTGGCCACAACCTTTTTCAGATGGGTTTGGGATTCTAGTCACTATGTCCCATTGATGCGGCCATACCATTTGTAGCTACTCGAGCAGATTCGGCTCATGTCCAGTTGCAAGCTAATAAGGTAAAAAAATCATTGAGCACATTCAACATATCTACCAGTAGTTCCATGCAATTATGGAGAAATCAAATTCCAAGTACAAGCAGCGACATGATCAACATCAGGTGCCACACAAGTTTTAGGTGGGCGACAAAGTCTAGTTGCATTTGCAGAAGGAACGCCTTACCGGAGCCTATTGGAAACTCAGACCACTCTGATATGGTCCTTACACCATTACCAAGGTTGTGGGAGACAATGCATTTGAGCTCATCATTCCCCCATTCCTTGGCCTGCACCTAGTGTTCAATGTGGACCACCTTTGACCATACTTCCCACCATTATTGGACACATCAGACATTGTAGAATAGCTCACACCTACAAAATTAAATCAAGATTGCATGGAACAAGCCACAAATTATTGGATCATGGACACACAGATCAATAAAACCAGACAACAAAGCATCCAACTATATAGAGTTGTTAAAGTAGGCCAACTTCTTCACCAAGGCAAGTGGCTAACTAGGGACCAAGTTCAACAAAAGTTTCCTCATCTCATGGAGGAACTCAACACAATGGGGACCATTGCTTCCTAAGGGGGGAGGAACAATCCAGGTGGATATTGGTGGCCACCCACCTATTCCACTTGGACCCCCACCATTGTTTCTTTCTATTTTTTAGTTTCCTTATTTATAGCACAATTTACTATTTTTGGTAATTTTTCAGGTCCTGAACGTTTGGAGCCGTTTTGAGGCCCTAAACGATGTTTTTGGGAAAAATAGGAACAACACGGGTGTTAGATTGATGTTGGTCATTCAAAAGTTCTAGTCCTCGGATAGATATTTCTAATGAGGTATTGTGCGCATCAAACGAAGATCGTATGCCAAAGTTACGACCCCGAGAAGTTGATGTACCAATTTACCCAACGCAAGCCCATAGTTTGGCGCTTCATCTCCTAGGGTTTTTGGATGTTTAGGGTTTTCCATTGTTTCTCAATAATAAATAGGCCTTTGAGCCTCATTGTAACACAGATCAGTGACATGTAGCTGCCACATATATTCTTAGAGATAAGCTACCATCGCCCGAGCTAGTCTTATTTCCATTCTGTTTGTAAGCATATTTCAGTATTTGATATTAATGAAATGAAGTGTTATTTCTACTAAATATTTGTATTTATGGTTATATCTGTAATTTGTTGCGTTCTTGTTTAAATATGGATCAAATAAGCTCTAATGGCATGAAAAAGATTCTAAATAAAGAATAATGGGGCGTAATTGCACAATTGTGTTCACTAGAGGTTCAAACGTCAAAATCATCTATTTCTCCATATCTCCAAAAATCCTTGGACAATAATTCCAAGGTATTTTAGACTCCCAAATCCCTCCCACCTATTTTTGATCATGATCATGCTATTCATTTGATTCCAGGAAGTGTTCCTCCAAACATCAGGCCTTACATATATCCCTATGCCCAAAAGGGTGAAATTGAACGTATGGTTGCAGAAATACTAGAGGCTAGTATAATTCAACCTAGTCAAAGTTATTTCTTTGCTCTAGTAGTATTGGTGCATAAGAAGGATGAATCATGGCACATGTGTCTGAATTATAGGGAGCTCAACAAGCTCACTATTAAAGATAAATTTCCCTTTCTGTCATTGATGAATTTTTTTTTTTTGCTTGGCAAAGGCTAACTAAATATATTAAAAAACAAAAAGATTATTTACAAGAGGTGAACACCTCTGAGAGCGAGAGTGCAGCTCTCTGTCAAAACTTTCTTCACCAACCTGAAAAGTCTGTGAATGCAGGCTAGCATAACCGAACATAACAAGAGAGATTGTTTGAACTTCATCATGTCTTGACACTGATAGACAAACTCGACATATACAGACTGAGAAACTAGAAATTGACCCGGTTCGCAGGACCGTGACCTCAAAACCCAAACCTCATGACCCCTAACAGCATCGATAATTACTGCATACCACCTTACACAAAAAGAGCCAAAAAGAAAGACACACTGAACGCCTGAGGACAGGCTTACCCAGAACACTTCGGACATCAATTTCCTAGCTTCTTCCGCGCCTCAGCCTCTCGCTCCTGCGCACGTTTCTTGCGATCTTCAGCAACACGAACAGGGTCCCGCTCCCAAGTCACCTCCATACCAACCGGAACAGCTTCAATGCTCTCAATCCCAGGAGGAAGCTTTAGATACAGGGTGTAATCAAACGTATCTTCAGACGCTGCTCTGTTTGTCGTGCTTTGCGGGGAGGAAGACTTGCAGGGATGGGTGTCTTTTTGAACCTCTGAAGGATCCCCAAAAGAGACCAGGGGTTCTTTCCCTTTGAGGTCGCTGATCTCATGTAAAGCTTCCTTCTGCTCAGCAGCATAGCCGAAAGTACTATCCTCGTCCATCTTACTTTGTTTTCCTGGACTGTAGGAGCTGTCCTTAATCTTGGAGGAATTGTCCGTAGATGGGGGAGTCCTTTCTTCCTTATCACCTTCCGAGCTTCCATTCCCCTCATCCTCTTATTCAAAAATAACTGTTATCATTGCCTTGACAACTGGTTTATATGTTTGCGTCGGTAGTAGAGCGTCGCAGTCTGCACTGCGTTGCAAACATCTTTTGCAGAATTCTCCGAATTCCCCGAGGGTGGTGAGGCACAGGCCAAAGGAGAAATTCTCCGCGGGCTGGAATGGTTACCACTCTGGCTCCCCGAGTTACCACCCCTTCGTGGCCTGCGATAGCCTGCTCGTGGCGCCATGGAAGAAACAGGGCGTGGCTTAACGGCCTTGTGCCTTCGGCTACCCGGAAAAACTTCACGGGGCTTGAAACTCCAATGCCCCTGCCTCAGATGAACCAGGCGGAACCACCCCACGAACAACAAACGACAACACCCAACAACAAACAACAAATTCCCCTGAACCAGGTTGGAACACCCAGCTTCCAACGACAGATTCAACTGAACCAGGCGAAACCACCCAACAGTAGAGAACAAATTCAACTGAACCAGGCGAAACCACCCAACAGCAGAGAACAAATTCAACTGAACCAGGCGAGTCGGACAGGGGAGGGACTCGAGGGTGGCAACACTACCCTCCGAGCCTCCCTCCACCACGTAAAACTGAACCTCCGAATTACCAGAACCAGAGCCGAATTGCAGATACATAATGAGGCTTGTGTTCTCCATGACCAGATAACGGTTGGCTGAACCTTGGAAAGCCCAACGCAATAAATCGACATTAAGACTCCCTGAGTCCTTTTGAGCCATAACCAGCCCGGAGCCCATGTCATCCACCTGTCCGCAGCGTGAAGGCATGTCCTCGGCACGTGGGCAACTTAATCAACTTCAATGCAGACATTTACACCCGCATCTGGGTCTGTCATTGATGAATTATTGGATGAATTACATGGAGTAATTTTCTTCACCAAGTTGGATCTTCGTTTAGGGTATCATCAAATAAGAGTGAAGAATGAATGCATTCCAAAAACAACATTTAGAACTCATGAGGGTCATTATAATTTTTGGTCGTGCCTTTTTTCCTTACGAATGCACCTTCTACATTTCAAAGATTGATGAATTCCATTTTCAAACCCTTAGAAAATTTGTGATAATATTTTTTTATGATATACTAATATACAACAAGTCTTGGAAGGATCATGTTCAACATGTTGAAAAGGTGCTCAAACTATTGGAGGATAAACTATTATCTGCAAACCCTCCAAATTTTTCTTTGGAGTTTAGGAGGTGGAATATCTGGGTCATATTGTATCTCATGAGGGTGTTAAGGTAGACCCTAACAAAATTAAAGCCATTAAGGAATGAAAAATCCCCACATCCTTAAAGCATCTGTGAGGATTTCTCGAGTTGATAGGGTATGGTCGCAAGTTTGTTAAGAATTATGGGAAAATAGAAGAACCTCTAATAACATTACTGAACAAAGATGAATTTTATTGGACTCTAGATGCAACTAAGGCCTTTGAACATCTTAAAGAGGCAATGTGCCAAACACAAGTCTTAGCTATGCTAGACTTCAAAAAAACCTTTATTGTGGAATGTGATACCTTAGGAAATGGAATTGGTGTTGTTTTAATGCAAGAAGGAAGACACATTACTTTTGAAAGTCGTCCAATCAAAGGGAAGTATTTACACAAAGCTATTTATGAGAAGGAAATGTTGACAATACTACATGCACTTAAGAAATGACGACCTTACCTAATAGGAGGACACTTCAAGGTAAAAACAGATCATGATAGTCTTAAATACCTTTTAGAAGAAATATTATCTTCAGAAGAGTAGAAAAAATGGGTCACAAAGATGTTGGGTTATGACTTTGAAATTATCTACAAAAAGGGAAGAAAAATTTTGTTGCAAATGCACTGTCAAGAAAGGATGAGGATGTGGAAGCATTGATTTATTCCATTTCTAT
Source organism: Pinus taeda (assembly GCA_000404065.3). NCBI lineage: Eukaryota > Viridiplantae > Streptophyta > Pinopsida > Pinales > Pinaceae > Pinus > Pinus taeda. The sequence continues at coordinate 66,811 of APFE030077569.1, forward strand.
TCTCCAACTAGATTGGATAACAAAAGCAAGGGCTGAATGGAAGAATGAAGAAGAAGTGTGGGCACTCATTCAAAAGTTGCAACAAGATCCCAGTAAAACTGATACTTTTAGCTAGAAAAATGATTCATTATGGTACAAATATTTCTTATACCTTTGTAAGAATTTCTAACTCAAACAAAAGATTCTTCTGGAATTGCACACCTCTCCCTTAGGAGGGCACTCAGGATTTTTAAAAACTTACCATAGGGTTAAGAAGGATTTTTTTGGGATGGCTTAAATCTGATATTCAAAATTTTGTGGCAGAATGTTTGGTTTGTCGACAAAATAAAGTTGAGACAATTAAGATCCCAAGTATGTTACAACCTTTAAACATTCAAAGTCAATGTTGGGAGGAGGTTTCAATGGATTTTATAATAGGTTTACCCAAGTCCAAAGAAAAGAGAGACATCATGGTGGTAGTTGATAGACTTACCAAGTATGCACACTTTTTGTATTATCTTATCCATTTAAATATAATACAATTGATTATCTTTAAGAAAAAATTATAAGGTTCAAGCAATGGAAGATCACATTGAGCATCAACAACAAGTTCTCCAACCCTTAAAGTATAACCTCACTTTGGCGTTTGTTATCACTGAGGTTTTCCTAGAAGTTGTGTAAGAGGAAAGTATACCCGAGGTAACCACAAACCAACCTTTTAGATGCAGAATCTAGCCACTCTGCATCCAGAGAGGGCTCTCTCTTTATGATTTATCTTTGTTCTTGGAAAGTTTTAGGCTAGTTATAGATTCAAGAGTTTGTTATGGGAAAATGGTGGAATCCACAAACTAAGGGCAAGATTGAGAGCTTTCAGTCCATTGGGATATGGAGTCAAAGGATGGCTTTACTGGATTTCTATTCTAAGCACAAGATGGTATTACAGGGCAAGATAGCTAGACAGAGAACAATCCTTAAAATTTAAAGTGGATG
>APFE030077569.1:73571-108796 GCA_000404065.3 Pinus taeda
CTCCGACAATGCGGGAGCTGCACTGGCGGGGGTAACGGCGGGAATACCGCCATCCCCGGACACAAAGGTCGAGCACCTTTGATATAAAAATGACCGCCCACCGTTGGATGGGCAGGGTCGGTGATCGGGCGGTGGGCGGCAACTCTGATGCGACGGCGCGTTAAGGCAGGGGGGACCCGCCTGATAATTAAATAGATTTAAATAAATTGGGCCGGGGTCGGTTATGAACTTTAGGATTTTGGGTTTGAGGGTCTAATAATTAATGTTTTTTAATAAAAAACATTGCAAACATTAATTTGAGCGCGGAAAAAGGGGTAGGGAGGTTTAGCAAGGGCGGGGATTTTGGAATTTTTGACTTTTAACCATAGTTTTTTGATAAAAAACCATAGTTTAGGGTCAAAGGGGGCTAATACTAACCCTTGATGGGTTAATATTTCCCAAGGAAGGGTTATATAGCTATAGTGCTAGGGGGAGGGTATTTATACATATTTTTTGGGATTTTTTTCATAGATTCTAATGGAATTAGGGAAGGGGGGTAGTTAGGGAGCTAAATAGTACATTAGTGGTTAATATGGACTTTGTGACGTGAGTGAAGGGGTATGGCTAAGTTCTAAGAGGTAAAACTTAGGAATTGAAGATAAATGAAATGATAAAAAAAAAAATTTACACAAAGAATGTGGCTTCTTTTCTTGATTAAACTTCATGGCTTGACCCAGTAGCTTGTCATGAACTGAAGTGGAACTGGACACTTGAGCAGATCTCAAGGTCCTTGGGGGTGTTAGTAAATGATGTTGGGGAAAATATGGGAAATTAGACATGCTTTCAATGTTTTTGTCCTCCACCCTCTGCTTTTGATGCCAATACCCTGAGTGGCATGAGTCTTTGCACTTAATAAGCCAATTGGTGATGGCCCTCCATTTCTGCAGCCTTGCGCTAATTACCCATCCTAGTAATCCTAACATTTTTTCTTCATTTGAAGTGGGTGCACTTGAATTAGCAGACCCTGATTGTCCTCTTTTTCTTTTGACTGCCCTCCTATCTAAAATGTACCCTTATTTCTTCCAAGGACCCAGATTAAGCAGTTGGGCACCTTCATTTCTCTACCTAGCTAGTCATCTGCCAAGCTTGAGCTATTTGGACAGGAAACATTCTCTATTCTGCAACAAGAAATTTAAACATGGCATGGTCCAGTTTAGACTATTGGGCCATCCATCAAGTATGATTAGTAGTAGTATTTGCAAAGTATGATACTGCCCAAAAGATACTAGTGGCATTTTGACTGGCCACTTTCCTGGTCTTTAGTTTGGGTTCATTTTCACTTTTCTCTTTGACCATTTGATTTTCTTGCCTTTTGATTATTCTTTTAAGGCATACCCTCTTTTCATTTTTTAGTTTTCATAGCATGTACACAAAATATGGAACCTTTGCAGCCTGCAATGATGAACATATTTAGCCCTTCCACTGTCAATCATGAAAGACGAAACCTATTGGTATAGGAACCTAATACATGGACTTACAAAATCTATCCATATTATATCTACATGTTTCCTATTTTTTTGTGTTTTGCATATTGCATCAACACCATTAACTATGATATCCTCTATGTTGTAGTTTCTTGCATATAGCTAAATGAGAACGTTATATTTGATTAGAATTTTTGGTGGCAACCTCATTGTTTCTTATATGGTGCATAACCTATTTCCTTACTTTCATTTTCTTTGATTGCATAAAAGACTATTAGTTCTTTGTTTACATGTAAGAACATTCTTTCGTTGGCTTTTGCACATCTTGGTCCATTATTCATTCAACTTTAGAAACATAATTTTTTATTTTTTTTCAAAACTCGTCATATTACTATGTGATTATTGCCAAAAGATTTCTCAAAAACATAATTATTATTATTATATTAAAAAATAAATTAGTATAGATGCATCCTAACCATAGATCTAATAGGAGCCAAGAGGGGTCAATTTTTTTTAGTTTCAATTAGTTCTTCTTTTTTATATTAAACTAAATTAGTTAACATGGATATTAAAATGGTTATTTACCTATCTAATTTCAATACAAAAATATAAATAATATCAATTTTATTTGTCTTTTGGTTTAATTAATCGAAAATAATTTTCCATAGTCTAATGATTATGTTTTTTTGCCTATGGAAATTCCGGTCATATTTTGAAAGAATCTGGCAGGGATTTTTGTAATTCCAAATAAAAGCTATTAAATTTCATAATTTTAGGTGCCCTAGAAGTTTTTGATGGTGTTGAATCCATTTTCACCATCAAAAACATGATTCAAACACTGCACCTACAAGATTTTTTGAAAATTTTTTGCCTAGATTCGACCACTTTTGGCTAAGCAATTCCTCAGCCTTGCTAGACAAATCCAAATAATTTTAAAAATTTGATATAATCATATGTATATGGAAATATTTTATTATAAGTGTTGGTGAGAGTGAAATATTGTTACCATATCTCCTCTTTATTGGGTTCCAATATCAACAACCAAGAAACAAGTGAGACTACATTTTATAATACTTTTAGTAAAACTAACCAATATGTATGTTTGTTTTTTTTTTTTTTTTTTGATTATATTAAACATTTTTTTTAATTTAAAGAATAATTTATTTTGATTATAGTCAACATTTTTTTTATATCAACAACTAAGAAGCAAGTGGAACTACTTTTTATAATACTTTCAGTGAAACTAACCAAATGTGTATATTTGTGCTTTTATTTTGATTTATAGTTTACATATTTTTTAATTTTAAAGAATATTTATTTTTATTTTAAAAAACACACTATTTCAATATTGAATATGAACAAAATTACATATCACTCGGTTCAATAATTTTTTTTTTTTATTATTATATATATATATCGTAAATCAACTTTAAAAATATAAATTATTATTATTAAAATATATATATATATATATATATATATTATATATATATATATATATGAAAGCGGAATATTTAAAATTGGGTGGCACAATGAATTCTACATAGCTAAACTTAGCACCCACTCTTCACTCTAATCTTGCCCACACATAGTTTGTGATAATGGGAAATCTTGGCTCGGTGGAGGAATCCACGAAAAATAAAATCATTGGTAGAAAATTATGATGTTTTTTATTTTTTCACAAAATAGGAACACCAATTAAAAGGAGAGAAATCATACCCAAGATGAAGTAAAGGGTTGTTGTAATCTAAAATATAATTTGTTTTACTTGTTTTTAATGTGAATTTTTGAAAGTTTTTTTTGTGGGTTTTTTTGGTCTAATTACTCTAAAATTTAGCAGGAATTTATTGAAATCACAAGTAATTTCTGCACAATTGAAGTGCCCTAAATTTTTTTCAGGGTGCTGAATCCATATAAACAGTCAAAGAACCAGTTTAAATAACACAAATCAAGTTTTCACCTCAAAAATTTCCATCAAATTCTAGCAACAGAAAATCTAAAAACTTACATTTAAAAACAACTCTTTTATTCTATGCACCAATAAACATTTTTTGAAAAGAAATCATAAATGAGAATAAAAATTAGAATTAAAAAAAAGGCGTGCTCTTTATCAGCGATATGCGGCGTTAGATGCGACGGAGTTGGCAATGAAATTGATGCTTTTATGAGCATTAATGGGTAATTGGGAGTAGGGTTTATAATTTATCACAAGTCTTGGAATACCCCTAACTTTCTCTGCCCTTTTATTTACATAAAATCCATGGTAGTTCCATGGGCTATCAGATTCTCTAATAAGCTTTCTGTCTAGTCGCTGATTGATTTCTTTCTCACACAGTTCTTTGTATTCTTTATTCATTGGGATTGCTCTACTCTTGGGCTTCCCAATGTATCATGCTTTATAAGGTAATTCAACTATGTGTTGTTTTTGGTGCCAGAAGGCATTTGGCTCTTCTGAGTAGCAGATTTCCGCTACCCACTTTTTGAGATCAGTAATTTTCCTTTTGATTAGAGAAATTTTCAACTGTTCTTCTACCTGTATCGTAGATTTCAGATCTTTGAGATCTGTAAGTTTAGCTTCAGCTTTGTCTAGTTCCTTAATGGTTTGGACCATAGTAGAAACTCTAAGATTTGAGATGTATGGTATCTCAATCCTTTTTGAACTTTCTTTGGAAGTTGGAACAGTGATGAAATAACCAGCTCTATTTCCTTCCAATCTTATTGAACCATGTGGTTCAACTGCAGCCAAAAAGATATTACGCAAAATACAATCTACTGGAATATTTGCAACTGCAAATTTTAGCTTTATACAATGTTGATCAAAACAGATAGAAGCCTTTGGTACTGCATACCTGAGTGTTTTGTCTCCCAGACCAAACACCTTTTTGTTTGCAGAGATCCAGTATTTTGCTGGAATAACTTTGATATTTAATATGTTTACATCTGCACCAGAATCTAGTAGTGCAGTTAATGAAAACATATCTCCTTGTCTACAAATATTTACTTGTACATGATGTTATTGATATTCTATGGCCAAAATTCACATATCTCTGAATCCTATAACATGATCCTTCTTTCCTTCAATGGTTTCTACCTTTGGCTCTTTTGAAGGTAGTTGCAACATTCCATTCATCAACATCTATGACTGTGGGCTACTTTCCTTTCTCTATTTCTGCTATTTTAGTTTTTAGGACAGAGAGTTTATTTTTGAGGTTATGTATTTCTCTGCTTACCTCCCCCAAGGTGAGTGAGCGAACCTTATCATGCAGTTGGTGCTTCTGGAAAGACCTGGTGTTTCTCTCAAAGGAGGCGTCCACGAACAATGGCTTTTTAGCAGAACTTTTGGATGAACTAGAAGAACGAAGCTGATCCATAAATGCTTCTGTGAGTCTGTTCTTCATTTCACCTTCTTCCATGGCGCGGATTTGTGAAAGGATTTTCATCTCCTCTTCTTCTGTCTGGGCCATCAACACCTTTTCTTTCTGTGGTGTTGTATAAGTTTCTTCAATGGAAGATTCACTGTAATAGTCAGAATGAGAGTCAGAACAAAATTTGCAATTACGATTTTCTGAATCTAAACAATCACAAGGTTGCATATGTGTATTTAATTATTCTATAGAGGAAGAATCAAAAGAGGAGCTATATGAATCAACAGATGATTCCTTGAGCCGTTTCTACTGAATTTGTTCTCTGAATACTACATTAGGACAATGTTCTGTTGCATGACTTTTTGACCCGCATTTCATACACTGTATTTGGCCTTCAATTTTGACTGTTTTACCTCGTCTGAATAGAAATTGAGATTTCTTACCTCTGTTTTTCTTCGATTCTTCTCCTACTGGACATTTATTAGAAGTGTGTCCAGTCTTACCACAAAGCCAACAATTAAGCTTGTTCCATTTCTCCTGTTTGGAGGTATGCAAGTGTATGTCAGAAGTCTTGTAGTAATGCGTTATGGGGACATACCTGTAATATCCCTTTCTGGGCCTTGAAGAGGCTTTGGGTCTACTTGAGACCTGTTTTCCACCTTTGTGATATTTGGCAGCCTGTTTGTGTTCTTTCTTGGCCCTCTTTTAGCTTTTCTCCTTCGAACCAGAGGATCATCAATGGTTAGACCATATATACTACAGATAGATTTACTATCTAGAAGCCTTGATAATTTGTCTAAGGATTTGTTTACTTTAGAGCGTGTACATAGACTAACCAATGCTTTAGTGATGAGAGAATAAATTTCTCCCCAGGTATATGATTCAAATGGTAATTGAAATACTTCTTGCAGTCTGATATAATCAACAAATCTGGAGGGAAAAGCTGCAAGGTATACCTGTTTCCATAGTAAATTTTTAGAATCTTTCACCTCGTAGATTCTCTACATCCAATCTCGGTGAAAGTCTTCAAACTGTGACATATTATTACATTTGAGGTTCATAAGTATGACCTCATGCTTATCAACAATATTTGTCTTAGAGCCACACCAATGCTCTAAGATCATGGAAGTCAAAGCTCTAATCATATTGCTCTGAGCTGTCCCATATGAATTATGTATAATATCTCCCGCTTCATCTTTGAGTACTTTCCTCTCCATTTTTACTAGTAAGGCTGGAGATGATTCAGTCTCCCACCATCTAAGAAGTGTTCTAGTAAAGCATTGAATTATAATCTTACAGGCTTCAACTTCATTCTTTCCCCTAATACACATTAGCTTGTATTCTGTAAACATCATGTCGATCATTTGTCTGATCTGGCCAACACTGAGATTATCAATGTTCCATTCTCTGTGTGAATTGGGAAAGAATGTGTGTGTTTATGAAATTTTTCCTTTTCCATCCAAGTCAGGAGCTTGATACTTATTGAACCGAATTTCCAGTGGTTCGTAGATGGGAAGAATATGAGAATCTGACTCTTTTTCTTCCTTAAATAAGGAAGCAATTGAAATTTGTTCTGTGGCTTCAGATTTGTTTGAAGAAGTTTGGGCTTCTTCTTTTGGAAATAATTTTGGAAATCTGTCAACAAGTTTGACAGGATTCTGTATCTACACATTTCTCTTACATAAGAAAGAAGTAGGAATTGGTTTATCAATTTTTGAGAGACTTATTTTATCAACTTTTTCGGTTAAGTCTGTTAATAATCCTTTAGTAGTAACAATGTGGTCTACCATTTTTTCTTCTACTTCTTCAATCTTATGTAGATATTCTTTAACATAAGATCTTACAACAGAAGATGAATATTGTACATCATTAAGACACTTATTTACATCATTGAGAGAAACTTGGAAAATATCAAATTGTTATTTTATTTCAACATATTTTGTTGTACTCATTTCAAGCCCTTTGACTGCAGTATTTGTCCATTTGATTTGTTCATTAGCCTTTTGTATTCTTCCATCTATACCTAGTGCATTGTCATCTTTGAGAACCAAAGGGATATCCTTTGCACTGTTTTGATTTTCTCCAATGATGATACCTTTGTATGGAGGGAAGGTAGATGGTGTTTCTACTTTATTTCCATCTAATGTAGTCCAAGAATGTTTGGCTGTTGAGGAGGATGTTGTACCAGTCATCAACACATTTTCTAACTGAGTATTTCTTTTCCAAACATAGAAAGAAATCCAGGAATTTGTTTTATCCATGTGCTTTTTCCAATCCTGATATAACTTGATTTTCTCCTCAACTGTATGACTGAGACCAAATTGTTCTGCCTCAGGGTGAGTGTAGATATCTCAATTCAACATCTCCTTCATCCATTGGGATTCTATTTTGGTTTTTCTGCAACCATCCATCAAGGTAAATAATTTATGCATCTATGGTACATAGGGCTTTTTGCAGTCAGGTGGTAGAGAGCAGAATCTAGACTCTGGAATGATGTCGTTCATCTATTCTAAATACCCTAGGCCATATCTAGGCATGTTTCCTGGCCTCATTTTGCTGAACATTTCTGTCAACCTTGGATCTTCTAGAGTTGGTAGTTCATGCATCATGAGAACATGATCAGACTCATGTGGAAATGGGATGTCTGAACATTTCGGATTGGGACATGGATTGATGGAGGTAGAAGAAAGTGCTTCACCAGTTCGAAGATGATGGTTCTCATGTATGATAGACTCAGCAAGCATTCTCAAATTTACAGATGAGTGACACTCGAGACATTTTACTTCTAACGAAGAAAAATTTACAATCTGTGCAAACTCAAATAATGAAACATGACGACAAGGATTTAAAACAGAACTGGAGCAAGCAGTATCTACAATGCTTGGATCTTGATAAGCCGATGAGCTTCTGCAGGCTTGTTCTATTCTTCTGCAGTCTATTGTAGATCTTCTGGGAAAAGATAGGATGGTAGAGGATTGATTTTCTTGTATATCTGCAGAAGTTATTTTTCTTAAAATCGGAGGCTTGGGATTTGAGATGATCCAGTGTTCTGGGAAAGTGAGATCTTCCCAGTGGATAGTCTGGTGCTCAATCTTTTGATTTTTTGAATTAGTTAAAACGACGACACTAGACTTGGAATCTCTACTGGGCACATGGAGGACAACTGGATACAAAGTATTAGTATGTCAAAAACAACCTCTTGTCTGGATAGCAATGTTATGTCTCTTTTTGTGCATATCAAATCTGGTGGTCTGGATTTGCAGTTGTAGGATTTGGTCAATAGTTTCATCAAAGACATAAACTGAGAAATTCAGATAACAGTCAAAATAGACTGGGCCATTAGACAAAGGAGAAACTATTCCTCCTATCAATGAATCAATATATTTGTTATGGGTTAAGTCTCTGACAATAGCTAACACAAAAGTATTCAGGCCTTGATGGGTTAGAGGATTTATGACGATTCTAATACATCCCAAATGCAAATATTTGGTTTTAAGTCTCTTTGCTTCAGCTTGTAATTGTTTTGGATCAAGAAGAGGGATAAACTGTACACTATCTTGGATTTGGCTTATTGACTCTTTAATATTGATTCTAGTAGCAGCTTTTAAGTGAAATACAGACAGATCTGAATAAACTTCTGAGGCAGCTATACTAGGCAGTTGCCATCTTGCCGATGGTTGTGTTTCTTCATATTCTAGTTCGGCTTGGTTTAACACATGACTAGAAGAAGATGTAAACATATCTCTGAGGGGATTTTCTATTGCAGAGGATTCTCTTTCTTCTATTTCATGGAAAGAAATAGACTTTATTTAAGGCTCCATTTAATATAGAGTGTTTTCTGAGTACTAAGTTGAACCAAACGCTTTGGCTCTGATACCAATTTGTAGCAGGGGCTTCTCACATAAGCTTGCTCGACCCTTGGCCTTGCTGTGTCTCTTCGATTACTTTCAACTATCTTATTTTACATGAACCCAACGTGAACCCATACACGAACCTACTCAGATATTTCACGCTCTGTTGACCTCTCACACGACTTCCTCACCTCTTAATAGTCTGGCGTCCCTTCTATCCTTTGGCGAACTTTTGGCGAAATTCAAGGCAAAGAAAAGTTGAAAACAACTACTACACAACATACATTTACTCATACGCGCAAGTACTCAAAATGTGGAATGAACAACAACACTCTTCTCGTATTATTTCAAAAAATGAAGCTGATTACAATGTATCCCTTCTAGAGATTGACTGTGTTTGCATTTATCGGACTTTTGGCTTCTCACAGAGGAGAGAGCACGACCGAAGGCTTCCTAGTGACACAAAGACTCTTTCTTAGAATATACAGAGTCAAGACTCCCAAACTCTACTAGATCCAACCACTTTAGATTCTTACCAGTGCCGAGCACACTGATACACAGGCTTCTTAGATCTCTAAGACTCTTAGACTCTCTAATTCTGAATGCCTCGAATGAGCCTTACCCCTTTCTTATATAGGAAAAAGAGGGGACAAACAGCCAGATATTGGGTTGACAAACTTTTGTACCAATATTCTGTTAGTCATGGAGATGTGGCTCAAATTGTAGGAAAAGTCGGAGAAGTGCTTCGAGTCTTGTGACTGAAGAATCTTTGTTCTGGAAAACACTGTGGATGATTTATCAAATCCGACGGAAAATATTCTGACAAAATATTTTCAAGGTGCATGCTTTTGAACAGAAAATCCCACGAGAAAATTGGTCATGAATAGTCCTCATGAATAGACATCATCATTACAAAGTGGAGCCTTTTAAGGACAAGCCCACGGGAACCTTCAAAAGACTGTAATTTCGAGGAACCGAAATATTTTGTATAGATTTTCATCCCATGCTTTAGTAAAATTCCTCCTGACAATCATGGGTTTATTTAAAATAATTTGATGTTTTATTTTTGTTAGGACAAGCCATTCATAATGCCTTCCCATATATTCTCTTAAGATTTCATTATAAGAGAGTGACATTATATCTTTAACAATGTTGTAGGGAGAGTGAAAGCAAGTAGGAATATCATGTTCAAAACATATGTTGCAACCCAGCTTCATGTATGCCTCGTGGTACATTGGATCAATAGCTGTTCTATTAACCCCATAATCTATCCACCGTTTTTGGAACCATTCACACTGTTGATTTCTTTGCATGATCCCAGTTGTCCCAAATTTTAATTTGGTGTAGTGGGTTTCATCTTTACCGTCAACATTTAGCATATCCCACCAAAGCTTCTTATATCCTTTAAAGTCATAAACTATGCCAGGAAAAATAAGCTTAGGATAATTACCGGGCCATAAGGCTGCATTATGTGTCATTATTGGCTAGGAAAGATTCCTTGTGCGATTTATACTGATATATCTGTTATAGATTCCTCTTTGAATTCCACCATGGGATCAGATCACAGTGATGTCATGGAAGTCACTTTTAAGGGCATCTTCTGCAAGGAGTGCATCTGTTCTACTTTTTGTATAGAATATGTCATGGATTCACTTACTTCCTTTAGGGTACACTTTCCTTTCAGGTACTAGGTGCAAAATATCTATATGTGCTTGCAAGTTTGCATCTAATACTTTTGTATTTCTCAACTACCAGGTTGGCTTCCAATTTTCTCTATACTCAAACCAACTCTGATTATCAGGGATTGTCCTCAGAGTTTCTTGTTTTTGACTTTGATCCCACTTTGTAACAATCACCATCACATGTTCTTGTTGTTGGATATGTTCCCTGCTGAGAAAATCTAGCAAACAATTTTCTATTCCCTTAATGTGCTCTACTTCAAAATCGAAGTTAGCAAATAAGGCTTGCCATCTAGCGAACTTAGCTTCACCTGGAATTTTTATATCTTTGGTTAATACCTTTTTTTAAAGCCGAGGCATCTGTCCTAAGCAGAAAATTTTTGTTTACTAGATGTACTTCAAACTTATTTATACAATTCCACGCTTTAACTTCCTTTTCTATCGTGGAATAGTTTCGTTCTGCAGGGTTCCAAATTCCTGATGCAAACTGAACAATTTGTTCTGTCTTGTCCTTTTCTTGTTTAAGAATTCCTCCCGATCCAATGTTACTAGCATCTAATTCAATAATTTTAAAGGCACTATCATCAACTACATATAGAATAGGGAGTGTCTTTACCTTGGCCTTAACTTGCTGGACGGCTCTTGTATGCGCTTCTGACCACTGCGGTGGCTCCTTTTTCAATCTTTGATTTAGCAGAGTTTTGTCTTTTGCAGAGTGTTGGTAGAAGTTGCTAACATAATTGAGACACCCCAAAAATATTTGTAGTTGGGTCTTATCTGTGATGACATCTGGAAATTTATCTAAAAATTCCAAGGCATGCTTTTGCAAAGATATTTGACCATTAAAGATAGTGTGGCCAAGGAATTTTATAGAAGTTTGAAATACTTCTATCTTTTTCTTGCTCAAGACCAATCCATTTCTTTTTACTAATTGTGCAAATGTTTGTACATGTTTAAAATGGTCTTGGATATTTTTGGAAAAAACTAAGATGTCATCAATGTAAACTAAAAGCCAGTCAAAGTATGGCTTAAAGATGGAATCCATTACCTTCTGGAATTTGGATGGAGCATGCTTCAAACCAAAACAATAATGTCAAAAGTTGACAAGTAACGAGAGGAGCATATGAGAGATATCATTATTTATTTTTGTTTGTGGATAGGTCAACACTCCGGAACAGTTGATATTGTTTTCAATATCAAAAATCCAACTAGTTGAAAATAACGCTAGAAGCATATGTGAGATAGTAGAAAGTAAGGGAGTCGTTTATGGAGGTAGATGAATTGTTTGGAGGGTTAAAAGTGGTTGGAATGTCGATAAAAAATTTCAAAATATATGGTAGAGTGAGTGTTTGAATCATGTTTTTATGGTGGAAATAGATTAAGCACCATCAAAAAAATCTAAAGCACTTAAAATTTTAAAGTTTAACAACTATAACTTGGATTTACAAAAATAACTGTCTGTTTTATCAAAATATAGCCAAAATTTCTACAACTTTCCAATAAAGAAAAAACAATCTCGTTAGACCACTGGGAATAACGATATAAGAGCATATGAGAGATTCTATTATTTATGTTTAATCGATAACCTTATCAAACACATTATCACACCATTAAATGCATCACGATTAAATGATTGGTTATCGCACTTCTCCATTAACTGCATGTGACAGAATACCGAAAGAATGGATATTCTGAAGACTATACCGTACCATGGTACGTATAGAGAGGGGCTCAAAGAGTCACAATTATTGAGCATACAGTGTGGCATGTGTTCAAAATTTCACAGTAAATGTAATGCAAATCTACTGTTAACATACGGACTTATGTCTGCCCAATGCGGTCCTCCTTATTATCTATCATCGTCATCGCTACATTTGCGGAAGTAGAACTGTGGCTGTGGCTGCTCTCTCAATTATTATGCCCTCAAAAGTCTACAAACGTTAAAGAAACGTAAACAACAAACCAAAGTACTACTATTACTGTTACACATGGCGGGCATATCTTTCCTCAAATATGAACCATGCAAAAGGAGCAAAGGAGGTGTCGTTGGTAGGTTGTTTTTTTTCCACCATGAAAAAAACCAACAGACTTGTATTTAAAATATAAGACTGTTTATATATTTCAGTACTTTTCAGAATGCATCTTAATAGTTTTAATGGTCTTTGAACAAATATCCTTTTCAAACATGCCCACTATGTATGTAAACCACTCAGTTTTCTATATATTTTTTTAATCTAATAAAAATGGAAACTAAGAGAAACTATTTGGTTTTCATCATCAGTTAGAAAATAGATTAAGAGAAAGTAACAATTGCGGCTTCCTAAACGGCCATTGAAGAACGATACATAGTTGATCTCCCATCGCTTTTGAAGGTGTCCAATTTTTGAAAGAGCATCTACAACTCCATTAGGTTTTACAATTCTATTATGTTCTTGGCAGTGAATCTCACGAAAGAGAACCGCCAAAAATCTTATTCTTTTTACCCAATAAGAGAGGATGTTAAAAAGCAATGTTTGAATTAATAAAAAATATCCATTAGTCAGCTCTACGATAGAGAATCTGAACTAGGAGAGTCTAGCTCTGCAGGACGCTCTACATTGTCCATGTACATCACACATTATATAGTAATCATAGATTTAGGGAAGTTAGAACCATAACCTAAGAAATAGAAAGTAATTCCTATCCTGAGGTCTCGTGAACCAACTCTCACTATTCTAGGATATTCTTCATTATCTCTAACACTCCCCCTTAATGGAGAAGGGGTTCACAAATATGCTTAACATCTCCCTAAACATTTCAAACTTAATTTTGCCAAGAGGCTTAGTAAAAATGTCTGCAACATTATCACATGTATTACAATATACAAGATGGATTTCTTTTGATTGTACATTCTTCCTAACAAAGTGGAATTGTGTATCAATATATTTTGTGTTTTTGTGAAACACCGGATTATTAGCAAGTTTGATTGAACTCTGATTATCCGATCTGATTGTTGTTGCATATTTTTGTTCTTCCCCAACGTCCTGGAGAAGTCTCTGCAACCAAACAGCTTCACATGTTGATGCACATATAGCTTGATACTCTGCTTTCGCTGAAGACAAGGAAACTGTGTTCTGTTTCTTGCTGCTCCATGTAATCACCCCATATCCAATGCTGAATGCATAGCTTGTTATGGATCTGCGGTCTTCTACATTTCCAGCCCAGTCTGAATCTGTAAATCCTATTTAGAGCCATCCTAACTCTGAAGTTTAATGTTCTGCTGTAATGGTACTGCTGCAGCCTTACATTGATCCATCCTGAATCTTTCTAGCAGACCTTTGACATACTTACCCTGGGACAAAAAGGTTTGTCCTGAATCTCTCCAGATCTCAAGACCCAAAGAGTATCTTAATTCACCAAGGTCTTTCATTTGGAACACCTATGACATTTTTTGCTTGATTTCTTTGATTAGATCAATAACATCACTAGTAATAATTAAATCATCTACATACAAAGAAATCAACACTATGCATCCATGTTCATCTTTCATGGTATACAGATTAGGGTCGTTTTTACTTCTGTTGTAGCCAAGTTGCAGAAAAAATGAATCAATCTATTCATACCAGGACCTGGGTGCTTTCTTTAATCTATAGACTAAATGTTCTTTCCCTTTCTGGATAAACCCCTTAGGTTGCTTTAGATAAACCTCCTCTTTCAATTCTTCATTTAAAAATGCAGACTTTACATCTAGTTGGTGAATCATCCAATGTTTCTTAGTAGCTAAAAAAATTAACATTCTGATGGTATTTAGTTTAGCTACAGGGGCAAAGGTTTATTCATAGTCAATGCCTTCTTTCCATGAATGCCTCTTTGCTACCAATCTAGCTTTTAGTTTATCTATGGTTCCATCTACATTAATCTTGGGTTTATAGAACCATTTACAACCTCTGGTTTGTTTCCCTTTAGAAAGTCCAACCAGCTCCCAAGTGTTGTTCCTAATTATAGATTCATATTCATGTTCCATAGTTGTTTTCCATTCACTACATTCATTTGCTTCCTTATAACTAGAAGGTTCAACAACATTCATCATACTAGTTATAAAATCATTTTCCTTGTATCTTGCTGGCAGCTGAGCTTTCCTACCTGATCTCTTGAGTGGTGGGGTAGCTTCAAACCTTGTCTGGTCGTCATTTTCTGGACTTGGTTTGATAACTACATCATCTTCTTTCCTTCCTGCTACTGATGCTGCTACTATATCTGTTGTTGTTGCTGCTGCATCTGCTGCTGCTCATTTCTGTCACTTGATTCATCACTTCCTTCTTCCACCAAAAATGGATCCCATTCCTCATTGCGCTTATTAGATTCTTCATGATCCTGCTCATGGAATATGACATCTCTACTAACCCAAATATTGTGAGTAGAGGGATTAAATAATCTATAAGCTTTATATTGTGAACAATACCCTAGAAAGGTACATCTGATGGATTTTGAATCTAGTTTTCTTCTGTCTTCCTTTGGAATATGGGAAAATTCTTTAAACCCAAACACTCTTAAATGTTTTGCTGTAGGTTTAAATCCATATAATGCTTCATAGGGAGTTTTAAATTCAAGACTCTTTGTAGGTCTCCTATTTTTCATATAAATTGCAGTATTCAATGCTTCAGCCCAAAAACCGTTCAAAAGATCCTTACCTTTCAACATGCTCCTAGCACATTCCACCAATGTTCTATTCTTTCTTTCCATTACTCCATTCTGCTGAGGAGTATGGGGTACTGTGAATAGCTGTAATATCCCATGGTCTTTACAATACTTGACAAGCTCATCCTTCCTGTATTCTCCCCCTTGATCGGAGCGAAGAATTTTTATATGCTTCCCTGTTTTCTTTTCAATCATGTTTCTGAACTGCTTAAAGTATTCAAATGTGTGACTTTTCTTACTCAAAAAATATACCCAAGAAAACTTTGTGCAATCATCAATAAATAGTAAAAAAAATACAATGCATCTCTTAATGACTTTGTTTGCATGGGTCCACAAAGATCTGTGTGCACTAATCCAAGTATGTCTCTTTGTTTCTTCTATACTCGAACATGGAATTCCTCTCTATGCATCTTTCCTAATGTACAAGCATCACAATCATTATGCACTTGTTTTAACATAAGAAGATCTCTTACCATTTTCTTTTTCTAAAGTAACAACAAATCATTGTAGTTGTTATGACCAAATCTCTAATGCCACAACTTTTCTATAGTCAAACTCATTGTTGTCAAAGCTCGAACTGGTGCTGGTCTACATCCAATTTGTACAGACCTCCTGTTCGAATTCCTGTAGCAATAGTCTTCATGCCATCTAACAGATCTTTAATATAATAGTTAGATTTAAAAAATTCAACTTTAAGATCTTGATCTGTAATCATGGACACATAAATCAAGTTCTTTGCTACACTGGGCACATACATGACATTATGAATTTGTCTTATAGTACCATTAGGTAAAATGACATAAATTTTTCCACACCCTTTGATTTGATGACTTCTATCATCACTTAGGTAGATTTGTGCTTCGTTGTTGATTTCTTTAAAATCTTTAAACCATTGTCTGCTTCCTGTCATATGTGTGGATGCTCTCGAATCTACATACCAGATTTCTGCATCAACATTCTCATCAAAGTCTGCTATGAACAATCTGCTCATGATTATCATTTGCGAGATGACCTACATGTCTTTTCTACTTCTGTTGTTGTTCATGATATTTCTTCTTCTTGTACTCCTTAGCTATATGACCAAGTTTTCTGCAATAAAAACATTTAATTACAGAGTTGTTTCTATTCGGATATATATCTTGAGTCTAATTTGGTCTTTTTTGTGAGTTTCCTCCGTTTTGTTGTTGTGAATTTCCTTTCCCTTTGAAGAAGTTATTTTCGCCATCAATGCAAGATCGACATTCTGGGGCTTCAGAGTCGATCTTATTTCTTCTTCTTGCATCAATATTCTTGTCAGCTCTTCAAACTTTCAAATTTTCTCTCTTGCATTTATCCCAATGATAAACATTTGGTAGTCATCAGTCACACACCATTCATGGTAATTGTTACTAGATCTGTATCTGCAACTATTTCACCAATTTTTTCTTCAGATCTTTGATCCTTGCTATGAAGGCAGCAACTGTTTCATTTTCCTCCATCTTCCAAGATAAGATCTTTCTCTTCAGGAATAGAAGACCATTTGTATTCGTGATCTCATACAAATCCTTCAATATTCCCCAAATTTCGCTCGCTGATTTACATTCTTTGATATGTGGTATGATGCAGTCTTCACTAACATCTTCAGCAGCGTCCTTGCTTTACCTTCTCGCTTCTCCCAATCTGGGACTGATGTTGATCCAGCTGCTAGCTTCTGCTCATCCCCATTTGCAATCATCCAAGCACTCTGCACTTTTAGCAGAGTCTGCATCTTGAATTTCCAGTTCACATAATTGGAGCCATCGAGCTTGTTATGCTCATTCAAGTATGCTTCAATCATTTGATTATTCATCTTGGCGATTAATAAAAAAATGTAAGGTAAAAAAAATATATATGTTAGATCTACCCTAGATCTATGTCAAAGACAGAAATCACTGATCTCCACGCATCCAATTTTTGGTATTTTCAATAGCCTCTAGCACTAGCTGATCCCTTGCAGTCTGTGTGCCCTCTCCACGCAGCCTTCGGGCAAGTCTCCACCACATTGCATGCTTTCCACGACATTCTTGGGAGGAACCACGTATAGGGTTGTCACAACCTTCTCTCGATAGACCTCGGCCTCCACGCAACCTTCTCTTGATAGCCACTGCCAAGACGCAGCCCCCTTTTTTTGGTTTGCATGGTCGGTGCAGCCAACATGAATTCATGATGATCGACATGATTATCCAACATGGGTTCACGACGGTCATCCAAAATAAAAATGCGGGGAGTCTCACAGTGGGATCGACACGATTTTTCCCCCAAACCACGCGACGATTTCTCCTCAGGCGTGCCGAGAAAATCCTTCACTCAACGAACAGGTTTCTCAACCCTGTCGCTCTTATACCATGTTAAAAAGCGATGTTTGAATTAATAAAAAACATCCATTGGTCAGCTCTATGACAGAGAGTTTGAACCAGGAGAGTTTGGCTTTGCAGAATGCTCTACATTATCCATGTACATCACACATTATATAGTAATCATAGATATAGGGAAGTTAGGACCATAACCTAAGAAATAGAAACTAATTCCTATCCTAAGGTCTTGTGAACCAAATCTTACTATTCTAGGATATTCTCCATTATCTCTAACAAGGGAGGTTAGCTTAAAAGATGTTTTTCAAGGCTCATTCAATCACCACTTTTGAGTTGTTAAATATCTTAATATCATTTCTTTGTACTCATCTTACACCAAATAGCAAAACTCGTATGTCATAACTTTAGCCCTTGTTTTAGAATGAGCACTACCTGACCAACTGAAATGAAAATACAAATCTGACATAAAACAATATAAGCATTGTGATCAACTACTCCATCAAAAAAGCCAACTGGAAACTTTCTCCAAACATCTTTCACTTGGACTACCAAATATATGTGGCATTTTGTCTTCAAATAAACAAGCATCCCTTCAACCCCAAATTCCCCACAATATGTAAAAATGGAGACTCTTGTACACCTTATATTCTTGTAGCCATCCCCTCAAGCATAAATCCACAAAAGTAGGAT
Source organism: Pinus taeda (assembly GCA_000404065.3). NCBI lineage: Eukaryota > Viridiplantae > Streptophyta > Pinopsida > Pinales > Pinaceae > Pinus > Pinus taeda. The sequence goes on from APFE030077569.1 coordinate 91,627, forward strand.
GACACTTGAAATTTTTATATGTTTAATACAATTGTCGACACAACAATGGAGAAAGGAAAATTTAAAAATAAGTGAGTTGCATCTTCTAGAGCTTGGTGGCATAATATATATCTACCTGGCCCATCCCAACAACATAGGTTATGCCATGTAAGATTTTTTTTTTTTTTTTTAAACCAATTATATTAGCCATTCCAATGTTGTGCACAATAAATAAACTTTTAAGCATCTTTTATTTGAATTTGACCCTTGGACTATCTTCCCATCTCATATATACATGTCCACATTCTCATTGAAAGTAATACCAACCATGCTAATATTATTTATAGTTGAAATCGTGAAGATGGATTACACTTTTGGGTCAAATGTGGCTATGCAATTTCAAGTTTTTTCTCTTTTATCAAATTGAAGCCCTCAAAATTCATATAAGCACTATGGATTTTGATTTGGAGTAAAAAAACAAATTGTGGAGAATTATGTTGTTTTCCTAATGATATTTTTTCCAAAAATATTTAGTGTCTTGTAATATGTCAATTTTCCATTAAATGAAATGTTTGTCCTTACAAATTTTCACACATCCTAAGAGCTATGCGTGTGTTCACATAGCATAAATTATTCTAAAATGTGCAATTTTTAAAAACTTTATCATTTTTGAAGTTGAAGTAATATTTCAATTGCATTTTGTAGACACATGTTCACGTAATGTTTTTTTCAACTATTTAAATAAATTTAAAAACTAAGAGTACCCTTTTGAAGAGGATTTGTAAACAAAGAGAATGATATTTTTTGAACTTTTTGTTGTTGTGCATATTTTATGATATTGATTTTTTATTCAACCTCAAAATTGTTGAAAAAAATTTCAAGCATTTTGTTTAAAAGAAATTAGATAAAAAAATATCATATGCATTCGAAAATGTCAAATTCATATGCCATTGGATAGAGGGTTCATTCTCAGATTCAACATGATCAACTCTACCACTTAAAGATAAATATGGTGTTGCAAAAAAAACTGTAGAAGAGGAGCTAAAACTCTATTTTTAAGGTTCTCAATAGAGCGCTTAAAATGCTCCATCGAGTGTTTGAAATTCAAATTGCAAATTTCAAATAGCTCGATTGAGAGTTTCGTGGTTAAACAAACATTCGATTTTTTTCAATTTTGAAATTCTTAAAATTAATAATTTGTTTATTGTTTAATAATGTATACATAGTTTTTTTCAATATTGAAATTCTTAAGAATAATTTTATTTATTGTTTTGATTTTAATATGACATATTTGTATACTTAATGATTTTATAAAAAATTTATGTATAATTTTTCAATAAATATAAATCAAATTATAATAAATAAATTAAAAAATATAAAACTAAACTAAATTAAATTTTAATAATATTATTTTTAAAAAATTTTATATTCACATTTCAATTTAGATTACTCACAATTCAAATGAATCAAATACTATTTTAATATTTGATAACATACATTTCCAGCAATGTCAAATTCACATTTTTTTTGATGCACTTATTCATATAAAAATTATAATATTTATTAAATCAAATTGATACATTTTCTTATGTTTAATTAAATATTTATTAAAATTATATTTATAATAAATTTATTAATTAAATTATAACATTGAAAATTTAAATCATATTAAAAACAAATTTTTAAATGGAGTCGTCTATGGAGACGGAGGAATTGCCTGGACGACCAAAAGTGGCCCGAATCCAGGAAAAAACATTTCAAGAAATCTTATAGATGCAGTGTTTGAATCATGTTTTTGATGGTGGAAATGGATTCAACACCATCAAAAACCTCTAAGGCACCTAAAATTATGAATTTTGACCGCTTTTACTTGGATTTACAAAAACCTTTGCCAAATTTTTCAAAATATGGCCAAAATTGCCACAACTTTCAGGGCAAAAAAGCATAACGGATTTTTAAATTACCAATTGAAAAGTTAAATCATATTAAAAACTAATTTTTAAGTTACCAAATTATAAAATAAGAATATTGCAATTTCAATTGCAAGTGGAATATAATCATTTTTCAAATTTATACACCAAAACGCTAGAAATGCAATGAGAAGTTAATCCACACCATTGTTAATTACCTATTCAAATGTAATTAATAATTAAATTTATTTTTTTAAACTATCATTTACTTAAAAATTTAAAATTTGCATATCATTATTGATATTTACATAAATTTTAAATTTTCTAGCTTTAAGTTTCGATGGGGCTTCAAGATTTGATTGAGCCATAAAGCTCTCTCAAGCTCCTAACCCGGGGTTACATAGGAGCTCGATTGAGATTTAGTTGTAATTCTCGATCGAGTTGTTTTTTTAGCACTCGAGGAGCTTGATCGAGCCATCGTTTTTTCTACCCAAACGCACCCTCTCTTGCCAAAAAGTGTAACCCAGCTCCATGCTTTCACCCTTATGTAATTTCACATATAGAAACCAAATCCCTACATAAGCCTAGATAATTCGCATGAAGCCAAATAGGATATGTATAAAGAGGATCTACAACCACTCAGATCTGGTCTAAGTAGTTGTATATACCCAAATTGTGATATGTCGAATGAGATAGATGGGTAAGATGGAACTGTTAAAACCCATAATTGGGTCCAACCCAATATCCACATTTGATCCCATACCAATGCCACCAGAGATTTCCAATGAGCCATTTTCTAATTTTCATCATTCCACGCGAGATGTATGAGGCCGAAGAAGGCGATCTAGCCCCGCCTTTGATCCAACTCTCTAGGGATATACCTCTTATATATTTTTCCCTAATGATATCCTTCCAAGTGCTTGATCCAGCCAAGGCCCTCCATAGGCTTTTTACCCCTAATGCTCAACCAAATTTTTCAATATCTAGCATGCTCCACCCCCCCTCCATCACAGGCTTAGAGATGTCTTCCAACCTTGTAAGATGAAATTTTTTATCCCCATATGAACTTGACCAAATAAAATTTGCATTGATGGAATTACTGTTTTTTGATGATGGAACGGGGAAGGGTGTATAAATGCATCCAATATACAACAATGCTTTGAAGGACTGATTGGAGTAAAATCAGTCTACCACCCATCGTTAGCCATTTATGTGTCCATATTTCTAATCTGTGTTCAAAATTTTCAATCATCCAAGTCTAGTCCTTGATTCCTTAGTTATTTGGCTTTAACCTAAAACCCAGGTACTTGAAACCCTCCCCCAATGGGACCACATCTACCTTGAAAGTTGCAACAATCGCAGATGTACACTTGGTATGCTTCACTACCCCATTAGGATGGATTTAGAATGATTCATGAAAAGGCCAGAATCATTGCCGAAAGAGTTGAGGATGTGTAATAAATGTGACCATTCATCAACCGATGTGTTGCTAAGGATAAGGACATCGTCCACAAAAAGTAACTGAAGAATACTTGTGCTTTTTGTAACTTGGATACTAGAAAATTTTCCCATTTGATGAGCCACTGAAATGCTTCTACTTAACCCATCAATGACAAGCAAAAATAAGAATGGAGATAAGGAGCATCCCTGCCTTAATCCCCTATATGCTATAAAGAATTTAGTGGGAACTACAGTGATCAAAATGGAAAAGTTTGTAGAACTGATACATGCCATGATCCACACTACATTCTGCAATGATAATCCAATTTTTTGAAGGATCATCTTAAGGAAACACCAATCCACACAATCATATGCTTTGTAAAGATCGAGTTTCAACATAAGTGATCGAGTTTCAACATAAGTGCATCCTTCTTTTCAGACCCAACGAAGTGTATACATTCCTGAGTGATAGCAACAATGTCCTAGATTTGTATATTTTTTAGCAACCCATATTGAGCAAAGGATATGTGCATAGAGATGTTGTTTTTAATACGAAGAGTAATAATCTTCGAAATTGTTTTATAAATAATATAGCAAATGGATATGGGATGTTAATTAGCAATGGATTTAGGTCTAAACATTTTAGAAATTAAAGCAATAAAAGTAGGGTTAAGGGCACCCTATACCATACATTTGTTTCAAGATTCTTCCACCAACTGCAGTAGATCCACCCCCAATAGGTCCAAAAAATAATGAAGAATTCAACCGTCTGGTCGTCCCGCCTTCGATATTTGTCCTTAGAAAAATATTTTAGGACATAAATCAGCTCATCATGAGTAATCAACCAACCAATGTTATCGTTATCGTTCTCACTAAACATACAAGGATATAATTATCGTTATCGTTCTCGCTAAACATACAAGGATATAATTGAATGATATTAAGATGATTTTCAATGTCAACACCTTCCCTTGTAAAGGGCCTCAAAATGTCCAATAGCCACCTCTTGTAGGTCCTTTAGCGAAGTGATACTCCTGCACTCTCAATACTCTAGGTCCCAAATGGTGTTTTCCCACCTAAGCTATGTGGAAAATTTTTGTGGGTTTGTCTCCTTCTACAATCCATATTGTAAGGCTCTTGAGCGGCCACTCCGCTTCTTGATGTTTGAGGATCATACTTTTTTGGCCCTCCAAATCCAGTTTTTTTTTCTTTGTAGCTTCATAAAAATAATCTAAACGATCAGGATCAACCAACCTCGATAGTTCAAATTCAATCTCCTAGAGTTCGTTGATATGGACCCTTTTTCTCATCTTGGTCCATCATTGAACTATCTTTTTAATTTTGTTTAATTTCCAATGCACCCCTTCCATGAAAGAACACCCTTAATAAAAATGCATATTCAACCATAACATCAGACCAGTTGGAAAGATTCAGGTTCCTTAAGCCAATAATGGTTAAATTTGAAGGGGATGCTCCTCGAGGAAGACTCATCCCTCCATTGTAGAAAAATGAGAACATGATCTGATAATTATGTTGTTGCAACCCACTAACGTATCATACCATGATCCTCCAGTAGATTTTTGTGAACCAAAAATCTATCAAGCCTTGGCATCTAGTCCTACCATTACGTTAAGGAGGAAGGAGAGGACTTGGTCGAAAATCAACCAGATGACATGAAATTTTTTTTTCTTTGTAATATGAACCCATATTATCCAATTTACATTTTGTTCCCCACATCTTTTCCACCGCCACTATCAAATTTATATCCCTAGTCAGAATTAGGGAGTTGATCTTTAATAAACCACACCTATCAAGCTTATCCAAAAAAAAACCATCTAGACACATATAGAGCATATGCATTAAATATATGAAAACAATGTAATGAAACTCTAGCATATTTCTTAATTTAATAATTTCTTAATTAAATTAAGAGTAAGCATATTACCATGCCCATGAAAAAGAGATGCATAATCTCTTGTGTATTTAATAAAGTTAATATATATGACATTTCAATAAAACTATTAACTAGTAATTGCACCAAGAGGTGCATAGGAATGCTAAAAGTTTGAGAAGCCAGGAACAAAACGCTGAAAGTTTGAGAAGCCAAGAACAAAAACACGGGAAAAATTTGAAGTGTCGGTCATGTTGAAGTGATGTCTAGTATTGAAGCTTGAACCCACGAAAGTGTCAGTCATGTTGAAGTGATGTCCAGTATTGAACCCTGAACCCTCCTGTCCCTGATGTGAAAGATGCAGTTGAAAATTCCGAGGCTTTGTTGCAAGATCGCAGTGTTTTGCAATCATATGCTAGTGTTGTGTTGGATTCTTAGTCGCTCATAACCCTCGAAATAGATAGAGATGATCTAGTCACTCTCCCACTCCTTCCAATCGCTCCCTACCACAAAGAATCATCACCTTCCACTTCTTGCATATCCAATTTATCCAGTAGAGAGAGAAACTACAATGACAACTGCAACAACAATGACATGCAGATGTTATACAATGATAAGTGTGGGAATTTGATGTCACGACTTATCCTCACCGGTCCCAATATGATAATTTCCCCTTCCCCTTCCCAGCTTCTAAACATATCCTTCTTGGAACACATATACTCTGCCTACAAGAAAATTTTTAATGATATTTAAAATAAATAAATAATTTCAACTCCCTCAAAGAAACTCTTGAACAAACTCTAAAATACTTCAAAGGTATAGACTACCTAGCTCAAACATAGAGTTCCAATGAATATCCATTGGTACTTCAAACGTATCGACTACACAACTAAACATAAAGACTACACAACTCAAACATATGTAGAGTTACAACAAATATCTACAAAATTTTAAGCCATATTAACTATAAATATAGCATGGGAGGAGCCAAAAAAAGGAAAAAAGAAAAAAAAAGAAAAAGAAGAAAGGCCAAATAGTTTTTTACGTGTCCTTCGTGTCGACAACTCTACAACCAATGTGATGCCAAAATAAATGCTAAGATAAACAAAGATCAAATATTTCATAATTGAATGTGTGGTAGTGTTTGATTGGAAACCATTCTCTTCCTTATGAAAAACACAAGTTTCAAAGGGTCTCGTGACCTTGGTACTGTGATAACATCAAAGTCTATGTGGGAGGGCTAAATGTTTAATTCCACAGTTAATTCCCCACTCACAGGTTGGAGCTCAAGGGAGAACTAACATTGCATTCCCTATTTACTCTACGCATGTGCTCTCTCCTCGTCCTTTGGACCTTCCATCTATATGTGGCCTCTTTTGAATTCATTTGAGTCATTCTTGTTTCCTAAGTATTTCTTTATAGGAACTTCAGTGGCATAGAGATTGCCTCCCATGCCATATTTCTAGCCTTTGGTTGCCGAGAGATATTGGATGGGTAGAAAGCTGAAAGAGGTAGCCAGGTTATGTTGGCTATGTACACTCAGGTATGATATCAGAATATACATACGACATCTTATAATAATAAAAAAAAAACGTTCCTTAACATTTTTCATTTTAAATATTAGGTAATCATGACACAATTCCAAAACATCCATGCTCCACAAAACATATGAATAATGATTGAAGTAAGCTTCACTGTCTGAAAAGGCCTCTGGGGATGCCACCATATGAGGAGCGGATGATATTGTGCCATCCTGAGTAGCACCATTTGCACAGAACTCAGAAGAATATAATATACTTCCAATAGAACCCACTGAGAGTTTGTAAGGTAGTATGTTCTCAAACAAATGGTTCCTGGATCCTTCCAAATGTTCCTGCAAAGCTAAGACTTGTTTCCCATAATCGCTATCTTGAGGATCATGAATTTCTCCCTGCAACCGAGACTCTTCAATTTCTTCACAATTTGGAATCACTTGTGGTGAAATATCATTGAGCAGATATGGGTTTTTATTTTTTTGAACTTTTGTCTCCTCTATATTTTGTGTTGGGAAGCGAGTCGAAGACTCTGTATTTTCTAGGGGAGTAGTCTAACAAGGCGGAGGAATTTCCCGGTTTCTCTTACTGCCCCTAAAAACCATCCAGCTCTGGCCACCGGCAATTCCTCCGCCCTCAGCCACCTTTCGTGAGCTCCGCCACCCTCTACGACCGTTCCACCCACCACTGCAGAACATTAATTCATTTGAAAAAATTCTAAGCACGGGTATGGCAATTCGAATTTGCCCCAAACCAATTCCCATTTTGCTCATTTGCATTCGAATTTTCCCCCTGGGATCTACAGCTCCCCTAACCAATTTGACTCACCAACTCACCAGCTCACTCCGAGGGAAAACTCTACCCTGTGCTCTACAGCTCACCACTGAGGCGACAGACAGGCAGCAAACCAAGGCGGACATCACTAGGCGACAGATAGGCCAGTTCTTTTTTCCACTCTTCTCACCTTCCCACCGCTCAAAATAGATTTTGTTTTTCAAAGCTCTCTACTCTCTTATGAATTAAGAAGATGTTCCTCACATTCTAAAGCTAATTCAGCAGTTAGCTGAGTTCGAATGCCTGACTGATCATTGCAAGGCGACTGAAGAGGCTTTGTCATCAACCTTCGTTAGCGCACATTCCAGTCCAACACACACCATTCCACTCTTCCAAACCCCATTTTAGCGGCCTTCCCGACAATTTCCTTGAGAGGAATTCTACCCAAACCCCTTCTACTATAAGGCTCTCTCACAAAACAAAACCCATAACTGTCCTGTCGTTTCCCAGAGCCGAGATGAATGAAACCCTTTCTGGGTTGTTCACGGGGGTTTTGAAGTTCACATCTTGCTCATGCTCATGCTCAGTGTGTCATAAGTAAGGAAATGTCAATATTTCTCCAAGAAATCACATCCATCATGATGGTCTAACAAGGCTGGTAAGCTGAATTTTGGGACTTGGTCATCTTTATATGTTTAAAAAAAAGTTTTGTCTATTGAGCAATTTATATGATTCCAAGTCGGTAGTCATGATCAATTCAAGTTTTACATATAGGTGGCTTTTCTAGCCCATGAATAATATCCTTGCCGATGAATTTGGTCATCGACCATGCAGACAAGTCAGTACAACTTTTGCAAACAAAAATTCAAAAAAGTTCCAAACAAGGCATTTCAATTCCAAACCTTTAAGGATTTTCATTGTACAGATGGTCCTCATTTTTTGGAAATTTAGTGGCCTTGCTAAGTGAAATATTCAAGAAAGTTTTAGATTTCAAAAACATTAGCGTGTTCTAATTTGTGATCTATCCTCTCTTTAATTACTAGCAAACACATAAATTTAGTTGGAAGGAGGAACAACAGTAACCACATGTAATAGCCCTCGGGGCGTAGACCAGTTAGTGACAAGGTGTTTGTTAAAACTTAAGGCACACCTTGTGTAAAAGGTCCTAGGTTCAAACCCCAACTTACCTGTGTTCACATAAGGGGCATATGTGGAAACATAGAGGTTAGAGTGGCAATGATCAGAATTGATCTCGAGCCATGCAAGTACGAAATGGGCCTAATTGCCAATTCCTCTAGTAAGACATTTAAAAAATTAAACCAAATAAAAAAATTAAAAACAGTAAGTGCATGTGATGAATTTTTAACCACCTTCCATACATAAACACAAACTAAGGATATAAACGAAAGAGTATTGTTGAAGCAAACCAAGTTCACCATGCTAAGATATTCAAAATTCAAGTATTAACAAGATGTGTAGAAATTGAAAACTGCTATTTAACATGATAGAAAAGGCTTAGAAAATTTTCCTCATTTTTTTGCAAGAGGTTTTTAACCCAGGTATAATACATAAAATCTTGCCACAAATGTTCCAAGTTACATGTAAGAAGTGAACATTCCTGTATATCAACTGAAAGTAGAGGCAATCCAAAGAGTAATTATAGATAAACCAACTTGTATAACCTTTCTGTAGATTTTATCTCATTCGTGCAATCCAATTAGAAGAATAAGAATCAAATTTAGATTGAACAAAGTTATCATTATTACATTAACTGAAGTAGTGATAATACATAATCCTCATTTGTTTATAATATTTCCAAAATATTATATCTACCTTCGAATTTATCGCATTTCTAAGTTATCTACATATTTCTATTAACAAGTTTAATGTAAAAGGGAATAAACTAGTAACTTTCGAAACAAGCACAGGAATAATGATTTTGAAAAACAGAAGAAAACACATTTTTTATCATTCCTTGGTAGCAAATGTGTACAACTTCCACCATTTTTATGCTCCATATATCCTCATTATGTTTACATTCTTAACAAAACCTTTAATTTGCATTCATTGTGTTGTGTGATTGGCTTCTGTCTAGTCTATATAGCACCAATTAAATTTGGCTTATTTGCATTCTAAAAAATTAGGCTTGCAACATCTATTCATAGAGCAATCATTTTTAACTAGGCAAGAGTTAAAAGCTTCTAAACCTGACAGCATATGTAAAGAAGAGACTTATAAAATACTACATCAGTCAAGCAATGAATTATGAACTGGAGAATAGCTAAAGGCCAATAAATCGTCCAACTAGTAGCATCCATATCAATTTAAAGACTGGATACAACATGGACAGAGAATTTTGAGCTGGTACAAGCTTTTTTGCATTAGTCCTGAGAAGATTTCCCTTACCACCAACACCTGCCATGCACAGAGTTTGAATATATTTTCAAATTAAATTTATAATTCAAACGTTATTACCATGTCATATCAAATTTGATTCCCTCAAGTTACAAACTTCTCATCAAGGGAAAAAACAACAATTTGAAAAATAGTTTAAATTTTATAAAGACTAATTCAAATTGTAGTTCAGAATCCTCTTTCTTTCCATATTCAGTGGAAGTTTGACATCGAGAGACTGAAAATGTTACCCACTTTCCAACATACATTGACAATCACTAGACCAAACAAGTTTTGTAAAAATTACGCAAGAAAAATTGATTTTGCTCCTTAACCTTGCATTGATTTCCAATCCCACTACCTTAGAGCAACTTGCCACTTGCCATCAAAGTTAAGTGGGCAGTTAATGGTAAATCAACAAGGGATACAATCCATTGTTACATAGGGACAGATTCATAGAAGTCTTACCCAAATGAGTGCCAAGCTGACAACATACCTTAACAATCATTAAAGCACACAACTTTTGCAAGAATCACACATTAGCTAAATTGATTTTGTTCCATAAGCTTGTGTCTACTTCCAATCCCACTACCTCATATCAACTTCCCATCAAAGTTCAATTAGGTACTAAATGGTAAATCAACAACAGATAGGAGCCATTTGTTGCATAGGGACAAAATCATGGATTGTAATCGAACATAATTGTTTGCTCTTGACTAAAATTACAAGTTTCAAAACCATTGGTCATAATAGAACACACAATATGCACAATATCCTATGTTCCACCAAGTTTCCGAGGCAGCAAAGTGTGTGAGTGGAGAAACACACATGGGGGACATGTGGGAAACTCCAAATTTTAGGGAAATTCATGGGGGACAGGGGGGCATCGAGGCCCCTAACATAGGGATCCCCATATGATAAAATCTCAATAACAACAATTCAACCCATGAAAACTCATCAATGTACAATCGAGTGGAAATGCTACAATCCAAAATCTGGAAAACTGTTAAGTCCACTGAAATATGAATGGGATATGAAATTTTACTTTCTCCATATGAAGTCCAATGAGATTGGCACCTCTCAAACATCTTGAAATAATTAATATTACCATTAATTAACAAGGTCACAAACTCCTCAAAACTCAATCCCCTATCTTTGTTCTGTCTTATCAAGTCAGGAATCATTTCCCATGTGTTCCCCTTATCTTTTTTTTGTGGATGGGGGGTCTAGCTGGGCAAAAGCATCCCCCACACTCGAGAATCATTTCCCTAAGCTTTCCCAAAAGTGGGACATACAACCCCTGAAGTATGGGAAACACACTAAGGGGCACATCCCCATGGAACACTGATAATATCTAAACCAAACCCACTAAATAATGAATTTAATTAATATCTTCATCCATCAATCCATTCAAAATTGGATTTTAAAAAGTATAATGCCAAGTTGAGTTGTCATCAGCCCCAGCAAATACCAGCCTTTACCATCTTTGTTTTTCATATATCACTTGCCAGTCATTTGACATGTGGGATGATCCTTGAATACTGGGTGTCTACCACTAGTTGCTCTCTTTTATCAATAATGAAATGTAAAACTATACAAATTGTTGAATTGCAGAACATTCTCACATAATTGATACGCATACTAGACATGGCCACAAAACTCCTTCCATAGTTCCCCCCTTTAATCACACCCTCAATCTCCTAGTCATTATACAGGTGTGCTGCACAATAATTGTCCTAATCAAATTCAAGCCCAAATACCTATTTCATACTACTCTATGCAATCATTTCAACTCTAATTTATGCCATAGGTGTTCCCAGTTGTAACAGTAAAATTATTGAAGTTACTTGACATCAAAAGCTCACCACACAGGATGTATTGTTTTTCAACATCAATCATGATGCAAGGAGTACCTGAACGGTGGATGGCGATATACCGTCAGGGACTTCATGTACAAAGAGCATGTAAACAAGCTCCTATGATCCACCGATGCAATTAACTGCAATCAGCTTCTTGCAGGAGATAAGTCAAAGGCAACATTATGATAAACAAAGCCTCGACATTCACACGTATAGTTATGGAAATTGTCAAATAGTTTGATTGGTATATGTGAAAGTCACAGTAAATATAGTATGAACATTTTATGTCTACTCCATATACCCATCTTTCCTACCTTTAAAAAGAAATATAATTTGATGCAATTGTTTTCCCAATCTAAAAAAAACTGAATATAATAGAATTCCAAATATTCCCATAAACAATATAAGAAAACAAAAAGTTGATTTAGGATTGATAACAAGAACCATAAAGAAAAGATAATAGCAAGAATGACAACAAATGATCTTCCTTCTCGTACCAAATGAGCTTATGCTGAGATCATTTTTACTGAGCATTAGTAATCCTCAAAATATGAGCTTGAATCCTTTTAATGGTAGAAATGTGTAGTGGCCAGTGCATATGCTAAAAGGGGGGTTCTCTTCTCTGCAACAATTCTCGAATAAAAGAAATAATTGAAATCTTATGGTAATGCTTGCTTACCAAGTTCAAGCTGTGTAGAACTAGAATCATGGGGTAGTTTGATTGGTATACGTGAAAGTCACAGTAAATATAGCATGAAAATTTTACGTCTACTCCATATACCCATCTTCTTTCCTTTAAAAAGAAATATAATTTGATGCAATTGTTTTCCCAATCTAAACCAAACTGAGTGTAATAGAATTCTAGATATTCCCATGAACAATAGAAGAAAACAAAAAGTTGATTTAGGATTGATAACAAGAACCATAAAGCAAAGACAATAGCAAGAATGATAACAAATGAGCTTCCTTCTCATACCAAATGAACTTATGCTGAGATCATTTTTATTGAGCATTAGTAATCCTCAAAAGATGAGCTTCAATCCTTTTAATGGAAGAAATGTGTAGTGGCCAATGGATATGCTAAAAAAGGGGTTCTCTTATGGCAGAATATAAGAAAATGATGAAAAAATTTCATTAAATATACCTTCTGTGGAATTCTAGAACCTAAAACTCTGTTTCAAATAATTGAACCCCATCGATATTTTTAAATGTTGTCAAATTTTATAAATTCTGTTAAGGGAAATGAGCAAGGACCAAAATTCTTGGAACATTTATCAAGTGTAATATAACATGGGATTTTGTAGTTCCTAGAAAATGCCTAAGCCATTTAACCTATCAGGGGTAGGTTGGTATAGGAATACTGTCATTACTGTATGCATCGCAAAGCCATTTGATCAACAACGGAAATATGGTGAGGAGAGCAAATTTCAAAGAATGAATCAGTGTTTCCATTGGCATGTTCAAGGAACATAGATGGAATAGAGTGGACACTTGCAAGGATCTTCCTTATTAGCTTAAATTGGTTAATTAATAATTTAAAGGGGTTAGCATTGGAATGATAAGTACAATGATTGCAACAGATCTGCTTTACTGACATAAAAAGGAAGATACAAAAATGGAGTGGAGCTGAACATCAAAAGTTTGGAATATAACAGATTGCTAGCAATAAATTCACTACAATGGATTTCATTATATTCAATTTATTACAAAATGCTAGAACTGTTTCCTCAAGATTGTGGAAACTGCCATACTATTGAATAATACTTCCCTCGTGCTTCCAGAGCATGATTTCATGTAATGATGCTTATACAAAAGGTAAATTAATCTATCACAGCTTTATCACTTGCTGTACAACTAGAAGTTGGAAAACCATGGACTAGATAAAATACAAGTCTTCAACCATGACCATCACTTCCATGATGCATTTTACAACAAAAAATATTTGTATAGATAAACATTTTGTACTTGGCAAAGGACCACATTGTGTGCTTGGATGAGAATTGCATGCTTGGAAAAAGACCACATTGTGTGCTTGGCTGAGAATTTATGCCTTCCACATTGAGGTTCAATGCATGGACAATCCTGGTTGGAAGCAGAACTGTAGAACAACGTGAAAAAAAAGAAGAGCATCCACGTTAAAATTTTGAAAGTTAATCAACACCATCATTATCCTAGTAGACCATAAACTATATGTGACTAGGAACATCAACACACATATATACATGAGCGCACTAGATCAAAATAAATACTTTCACCGAGCACAAAATTAAAAGATAACAACCGATGTTGATTTGGGAAATAGGACATTTAACACTTTATCACAAGCATAAAAGGACAAAACATCGTTTAGTGAACATCAACAAATCATGAAGAGGGAATGTTCAAAATAACATAACAATCTACTATGCTATCATATTCTATTCCATGAAGGCAAAATCAGCTTGATGAAATCATGAAAATCCAACGATATCTCTGACTAGAGGCAAGGAATAAAAAATCCAACAAAAAAAAAAACAATGATAAGGTTTGTCATGCGGAAAGAGTTATTTTTGCTGACAAAACTAACCTCCCTAGGAGTCTAAGACTCTCTAGTGACAAACAAGACAATTAAGAGCAATCCTTCTCTAAACATGCATTATCCTATGAGAAACCAAGTGTTTTTCGATTCTACCTGAAGTCCAACGCTCGTTGTAGTAGTCTAGCCTCGTCGATCCAGATGAGCTCCTCCTTCACTTCGAAACCTGCATACACTAACAATCAAACGATTACATAACACCTGAATATCTCATAAAACAAAACATATTCAACATATAGACCAAGGAGTATATGAAATTCATTAACAACAAATCATTGAGAAGAATGGACTTATTTGTATTAAGGAAACAAAAAAGAAACCATTACAACCTGAGCCTTGGTGTTGTGCAAGTTCCTCCCAGGGTCCAGCAAGAGTTTTCCTCTACTTTGACAAGCTCACCCACTTCCAAATGAAACAAGAAAGGATGGGAATCTCTCCTCACAAGCTTACAAAGGAAGTCCTAATTCCAGCAGCATCTACCCTTTGGAATGTTCAGCTTTCAACCTCTCCCTCCTTTGGCCCAATGCCTGTATTTATAGTGTTCTAGAGGAAGTTATTCAGGTCCAACATCAATGGGATACTCCCTCTTTTGGATGGGGTAGCTCCTCTCTTGATGGGATAAGTTCCTCTATCATAGGGATGCATGAACCATCTGGAGGCGCTCAATACACGTCAAACACTCTTCTAGAAGGCTCTAGAAGTGACCACAAGTAACTTTTTTAAGATGAAACTCGCGCCTTTTGACCTTTACAGGAGTACGCACCCATCCCTTGACTTACAGAGCGTACAAGTACGCAGGTACAATGAGCTTGGGATGCGTACACGCAGGCAAGGTAGAGAGAACCTGCTTACCCAGAGATAAACATGATTTTTAATGACTTTCTCTCTTTTTGAAGTTTGACATGGAGAGCAGAGGTATAAAGCTTGACAAGGAGGATAATATGACTATTGATGGAGCCATATTAACTACAGATAGTCATGGTGACAAATTTCAGTGTAACAAGGTTCAAACCTCATTGGCCTTTGACCATGACAATGTCCAGGTTGTTTATGGGATTAAAATATTTAAAAAATAAAATAAAAATAAATACATAAGGGTAACAAGAAGCATGAAAAAAAAGGGTAATGAGAATAACCTTGTTTCACATAAAATAATGGAAAACTTAGAAGCAAGAAAGCCTTAATTGTCACCAACAAAGCTAGGATGAGATAAAATTCAACAATAGGTCTATGAATAAATCAATTCCGTGGAACAAGACGCACATAATGAAAAGGTACACAATTATTCTCATATTCCTAAACATTATTTTGAGTAGTGTGACTTTCCTTTAGACATTCCTATGGAAAAGGATATCATCAAAGCATCAAAATAAGAGGTAACAGAACTAGAACTTTTAGAGAGACATATCAAAAGAGAGAATGAAATGCTCAAAGAGAAAAACCATAAGATTTTGAAAAGGATGTATCACTGATAGCATAAGAATTCCAAACTCAAGAAATATAGGAGGGAACCCTCTTTAGCGCACCTCCATTCCAAGGTCCCACAACCTTCCTGCTAGAAATATCTCATAAAAACTTCCCGACCCCTGAAACCGTAGATGAATTGTTTGAACAGACAGTTAAGAATGTGAACTTAAAAACCCCCGTGAATGACCCAGAAAGGGTTTCGTTCGTCTCGGCTCTGGGAAACGACAGGACAATTGTGGTTGTGTTTTGTTTTTCAGGGACTATTCGATGTTTTTGGCAAAGTCGAGATTTTACATAGAGGATCTTTTTGTGAGAGAGCCTTATAGGAGAAAGGGTTTAGGTAGCATTCTTCTCAAGGAAGTTGCCAGGCAGGCTGTTAAAATGGGGTTTGGAAGAGTGGAATGGTGTGTGCTGGACTGGAATGTGCGCTAAAGAGGGTTGATGACAGAGCCTCTTCAATCGCCTTGCAAATTATCGGTCAGGTGTTCGAACTCGTCTAACTGCTGAATTAGCTTCAGAATGTGAGGAACATCTTCTTAATTCGTAAGAGAGTAGAGAGCTTTGAATGAACAAAATTTAGTTTGAGTGGTGGGAAGGTGAGAAGAGTGGAAAAATGAACCTGCCTGTCTGTCGCTTGGTGATGTTCGCCTTGGTTTGCTACCTATCTGTCGCCTGGGTGGTGAGTTGTAGAGCATGGGGTAGAGTTTTCCCTTGGAGTGAGCTGGTGAGGTGTAGAGCTAGTGAGTCAAATTGGTTAGGGGAGCTACAGAGCCCGCGAGGAAAATTCGAATGCAAATGAGTGAATGGGAATTGGTTTGGGGAAAATTCAAATTGTCATACCCGCGCTCAGAATTCTGTCAGACGAAGTAATTATCCGTGGTGGTGGGTGGAATGGTGGCAGTTCGTGAGCGGCTGAGGCCGGAGGAATTTCTGGTGGCCGGAGCCGGATGTTTTTCTGAGCGGTGACGGAAACTGGGTGATTCCTCCACCTTATTAGACTACTCATTTTCGAGGGCATGGGGATTTTGAGATGAAGTTGAGAGGTCATTGGAGCCCAAATGTATGAAATGTTGTTGGTTCTCCCCATCCATGTCTGTTATTGGGAAAACTAGTGTCCATTCCGAGCTGCTAGTCCCACTAAGATGGGTAGTTATCTTAGAAACAAACAAACTAAAGTCACTTGTGTTTCCTTTATGAGAATTAGATGAGAGAGAAGCAGAGAGTGCCAACCTCAGTCTTTCACTTGGCTCCTCGCTTGTTTCCTCTCCCCTTTGACAGATCTTTGCCACTCCTTCCTCGCTTGTCCCGCTTCAAAGAACACCTGTAGAGTCAAAGCAGCATAATACCAT